>BLSH010534343.1:130665-142636 GCA_018402905.1 Glandirana rugosa | reverse complement strand
GGGGGGGGGGGGGTGGTACAGGTGGTGTAGCGGAAGTCCTCTCATCAGCTCAGCCTCCATCAGGTACATGACATCACCACATCGAAGCACTGGTAAGCTGCAATATAATACATTTTTATTTTTGGGTTTAATTCTGCTTTAAGTGCTTATCCACTCTAAATCTGAAATCAGATAGTCGGTCAATAGCCAGTTGCAGTTTTCTCAGTAAACTCTGAGCTGACTTACTATATAAAAACGTACAGCACAGTGTAAAGGCAAGGGATGAGCACCCAATGATAAAGGGACTGTGCTAGGCCGCAGACAAAATCCTGGCTACCAACAATCTTTGCTTGTCTCTGTTGTGACAGCAATGTTTCCATCTAGCTGTAGCTTTATATTCCCTTCTCTTTGCTCAGGCAAGGAGACATACAGTAGCACCCAACAAAAATATAATTTGTAGCAGAGAAACAATATAATTAGTGTGAGCAGCAGGAGGAGGCGGCTGGGGACTGTCCCTGTACAAACAATATTAGAACAATGCAGGCATTTTGTGACTAATGTTTGTTTTCAATATAATTAAACCCTTTCCAAGTTGCTGGGATTACATGAAAATAGCGCAACCTATATAAAAAAAAAAAAAAGTTGCAGGTGTTATTAGTGAGGCGGTTAGCAACAGTTTTCCACTTAAGGGCCGCATTCAATGTATGTGAATGCATGGGGGACCGCATTCACCTGCTAATAAATGAAGAGAATAATCTGGACCCCTTTACATTACTCAGACCCCATACCTCTGAACCCCTTTACATAGCCCTCCTGCATATTACACAGCCCAGCCATGTTATGCTTTAAAATTGCGCACACTTGTGGAATAGCGACAAGCTACAGTACTTATAAATCTACATAGGCAACGCTTTAAACATTTCTACAGGTTACCCGTTTAGAGTTACAGATGAGGTCTTGTGCTAGAATTCTTGCTCTCGCTCTAAGAAATCGCTGCAATATCTCACATGTGTGGTTTGAACAGGTTACATTTGCGGTCATAACGTGCATATGCGCTCGCTTTGGCGCGCGAGCATTGGGGGATGGGGCACTTTACATTTTTTTTTTCTTTATTTTATTTTTAATTTTACACTGTTCCTTTAAAAAAAAAATCTGATCACTTTTATTGCGGTCAGAAGGAATGTAAACATCCCTTGTGACAGTAACAGGCAGTGACAGGTACTCTTTATGGAGGGATCTGGGGTCAATAAGACCACAAATCCATCCTTTGCACTTAAAAGCATTGAAAACACCAAGCTTGGCTGTTATGAATGCAGTCATTTTTTTTAAATTGGCACCTTTACGTCTTCTGTAAACTGAAAGGGATGTCATAACATTGCTTCCAGGTAACTAGATCTGAGACCCAATCGAAGCAGATTCTGGCTTCGTTCAGGTTTTTGGCCAGCCGGCGGACATGCCAGCTGGTTGCTCGGGCCTCCCAGTGGGACGGGAGAGCCGCATCGGTTGTTATCCCCAGAAACATCCGCGGACCAGGTGCACATGAATTCATAACATGCACTGACGGGCCGGACATTTAGTAGTGGCGGGCTAGGTGCGGCCCCCGTAGGTTGCCGATCCTTGTGTTAGAGGTTCAGCTAGCCATATACAGTACAATTGTTACAATCTAACTGTAAAATCACAAGACACTCTCTACAGTTAGACACTATGAGCTTGTTGGACACATCCCATTCCAAAATCATGGCCATTAATATCCACTTCAGATCCTAGGACGTCCATGGACGTCCTGGGGTTTCAGTGGTGATATCTCAATGATGCCGGCACCTGCAGGCATCATTGAGGTATCATTTTTTAGAGCAGGCGATTCCCATCACCGTAAGAACGATCATAGCGGCAGGTCAGCCGCTTGATCGTTCTTACAGGCGGCGGGAGGGGACGCCCCCCCCCTCCCGCCGCCCTCCGGTGCTTCTCCCGGCTCACCTGAGCGATCGGTGACCGGGAGAAAGAATCGCCTGCCGCCGGATGCTGGTGCCAGAGATTTCCGAGGGACAGATGTCCCTCGGTCATCTCTATGGCTCTCGGAGGCCCGGGCGCACGTCGTGACGTCACTTCCGGGTCTCCAAAGTAAACAAGAGCCGTTAAAGGGGAAGGAAAGGCTGAAATCGTCAGTTTTTTTTTCTGATCTCAGCCTTTCCAGCCTGTAGGATAGATGTAGGGTCTTATAGACCCTGCATTTGTCCATAAAGAGGACCTGTCACTCACTTTTCCTATTACAAGGGATGTTTACATTCCTTGTAATAGGAATAAAAGTGATCAAAAAAAAAAATTAAAGTGAAAGTGTAAAAATTAAAAAAAATAAAAGTAAAATAAGAAATAAATAATAAAAAAATAGTTTTAAAGCGCCCCGTCCCTGCGAGCTCGCACACAGAAGCGAACGCATACGTAAGTAGCGCCCGCATATGTAAACGGTGTCCAAACCACACATGTGAGGCATCGCCGCGTGCGTTAGAGTGAGAGCAATAATTCTAGCCCAAGACCTCCTCTGTAACTCAAAACACCTAACCTGTAAAAAATTTTAAAGCAGCGCCTATGGAGATTTTTAATAACCAAAGTTCGGCGCCATTCCACAAGTTTGCGCAATTTTAAAATGTGACATGTTGGGTATCTATTTACTCGGCGTAACATCATCTTTCACATTATGAAAAAAAATTGGGCTAACTTTACTGTTTTGATTTTTTTTAGTTCACGAAACTGTTTTTTCTTAAAAAAAAACGCGTTCGAAAAATCGCTGCGCAAATACCGCATGACATAAAAAGCTGCAACAACCGCCATTTTATTCCCTAGAACCTTTGCTAAAAAACCATATATAATGTTTGGGGGGTCTGAGTAATTTTCTAGCAAAAAAATGATGATTTGTACATGTAGGAGAGGAGTGCCAGAAATGGCCGGGATATGAAGGGGTTAAAGAGCTGACCCGTTCTCCTCTTTGCTGCCATAATGGTTTCCACTCAAGAGGAGGATATGACCATGCCCTTATGGACAAAGCTGGCTGTGAAAAGACAAGGTTTCAGGAGTTTGGCGTTCAGGAACTGGAGTGGTCTACGCAACTTTACTGAACACTTTTGGGATGAATTGGAACACCGATTGTGAGCCAAGGTCTTATCCAAGATTGGTACCAGGCCCATGCCCTTTTGGTTGAATGAGTACAAATTCCCACAGACCCTTTCCAATTTCTTCTGCAAAGCTTTCCCAGCAGAGGAATGTTATAGTTGCAAATGGGAGGGGGGACAAGCTCATATTGAAAAGAGAAGTTTTGCTTTTTAAAAAAAAAAAAAAAAAAAAAATCATACTCAACTAGGTGAATGCAGCATCTGCCCCCCATCGCTTCTAAGACTAAGCGATCAAACACCGCTGATCATTCAGTTCTCAGAGAGTTGGTGACTGTCAGACACTGCTGTTTGCCCTGCCCATTCCCCCCCCCCCACACACACTCACTGGAGCACTGGGCTATGGTGCGAGCGGCTGGCTCAGGCTCTCATAGCAGCGAAAGCCAGGTGCCGGTCCAGGCTTCTGGGTTGATCCCAACCAAATGACACAATCTTTCCCCAGCCTAGACCAGCTGCGACATCCGCCGACAGGGGGCTCTAGCCCTGTCAGCTGAAACCAGGTGACAGGACTGCAGAACGAACTGCACTGCTTTGATCCACAGGAGAAATACAGCCAAATGAGCTTTGGTTGTACTTTTCCTTTAATGTTAATGGTTTTGGAATAGGATGTCCAACAAGATAATATAGGCGTGATAACCAGATGTTCACAAACTTTTAGCCATAAATTGCATCAAAGGCAGCGGATTAGAGACAACCAGGACACTAGGGTTTTTAGGTCTGAAATGACTTTAGGGTGGAACATTTGTTAACATACATATTAATGTACACTGGGATCTGTCAATTTGATAGTCATCTTTTGGCGCTGGCCTCCAAAATTCATTGGAGATTTTAGTGCAGGGGACCAATGAAAGCTCCATAAATGTGATGGGGTGCAGAAAAAGGTTAGCACAATTGTAGTTTCACAATAAAGGATGGGAATGTTGCGTTAAAAGTTGATACACAGCAAATGTACTTTAGTGACAGAAAAGTCTTCAGCAAAAAAAATAATTAGCCACCATGTCCTTACTGCCAAGCATATTTATATAGTCAATGCACTTACCAGCATGAACTGCAGTCTGCTGAATGTGTGAAGCCAGGAAGTTCCCAAAGGACATTTTTAAAAGAAGTTTTTATTTGGATTTTTCACATCCTTAAATGTTTTCACAAAATATATTAAACAGGAACTTCCCGACCCACATAATGGAACACTGTACATTTCCCAAAATAATAATAAAAAAATAAAACACAACCACACAATAAGAGCGAGTCTCACCCCCCAGCAGAAAGACCAGCACCAACCTAGCACATGTCCATCACAGTGGAGCTGGCCCAGCTGGTACCAAGGGTATGTAATCCATTAGGCATCATACCAGAAATGAAGGCAGTTGGTCCTTCTGATTTAAAAGGTCACAAGGGTTAGATGATCCCTTAAACATGATTAGAAATTAATAACAGGTAATGTAACTTAAGAGAGGACCAAGATCAGACCTCAGAGACCTAAAGAAAGTATGCCAACCTTTTTAAAGTGAAAAGTACACCTGCTATGAGAAAGATAAGGAAGCTAAAATGGCAAATCCCATTGGAAGGTTAATTGTTTGGCAGGATCAGAATGACAACCAGGCAGTATTTTCAGACAGGGTTTGGCAATATTTGAATGTGATAGCAATTTTTGTCTGATGCAATATCACATGAGAAATAATGGGATCTTTGTACTTGCCCAAAATCAATTATTGGAGTCCTTTGAACGACACAAGTATTCAGAAAGTACTGGGTTATACTGTCACTTACAGGGGTATCTGGACACAGGCAAACAAAAGTTTGGGCCAGCACCGTATAACCCATCTTGCTCTCATGTATCTCCACAAAACTGAGATGTTCTAACTATGTAACTCCAAGAAAGGACTTACAGTAAGTACACAAATCCCATTTTCTCTTTGTTTATTGAGGGACACAGGAATTCAGAGAACATCTGAATGTCCAAATGCAGTTTAACAGAGGGGTGGGCAACAGCAAAACATGAACAGGCCTGGGGACGGCCTGCAGCTCAAAAAAAAACCTGAAGGATCTTAAACCATCAATATAGGCCTAAACATTCACATGGTAAAACCTGGAACGCATGTGAACAGATGACCACCTGCAATTTGGGAAACAGTTGCCCGATGCTAAAAATCCCAAGAAACATTCACAGATCTAGTGGAGTGTGCCTTTGAAAAAAAAGATGGAAGCTAATCCTCAAGAAAATAATTTTGTATGATGGTTTGTCTGAGCCACTAAGAAATAGTGGAACAAGAAGCAGGTTCACCAATACAGGGGCAGTCAGGATGACAGAAAAACCGCTCAAAGCCTCCCGTATAATAATAATAACAACAGTCTCCAGCTTCCTGTGTCCTTCAATGAACAAGGAGCAAATGGGGGTTGCCTTGGCTTGCCTAGGTCTGAAAATATTTATATCCGATGTGTGCCGACTGACTTACTGACCCAGAAACATTATGCAGCTTAGAAAGTCAGAAGTCCTTATCTGCATCCTTGTCCCCAATCAGTGACTCAAAATATTGAAGATAGGTGGTCAGTAAGGCAGCCCATAGCTGGATCAGTTTTTTTTTCGTTAAATATACATGATGCCCCCTGCACACTCAAGGTGGGTGGGGGAATCCTCCCCACTGAGCTTTTGTATTCTGACAGCAGGGAGACTTCCCTGCCATCACAATACACTGATCAAGCAGGGAAAATCAAACAGGGTGGTTTTACAGAAGTCGAGGAGTAGATCAACGTCTGTACAACATCCCTACCCACACATGGATCAAAATTCAGTCAGCCCTTGCTGAACCAGCTGAATTTCAACCCATGTATGATCGGCTTAAGACAAACAGCATTTTAAGAAGAGTTTAGCAATGGCAGCCTCTGTTTTTCTCATAAGACAGGCTTCCTCTAAATGTTCTGCCTAAAAGCAATATTCTTTAGAGCATGCTCCTCCATGCATCCCTCAAAAATGTAGATACAATGGGCTTGGATTCTGAACCTACTCCATGGGTACGACAACCCCTTAGAGGGTACACTCAGACAGGAGGGTGGGAGCCAAGCAGAGCTCAGAAGCAAGGTCAGGCTAGTCAAGCCCTCATTAACAAAGTGACACTTGTTTGATATGCACACACATTTAAAATAGCCACCAGGTTTGCTTTCAAAGGATGGTTCATAAAACATAGCTGTGGAGAAGGACTTACCAGTAAGCCTCCATTCTCTGACTACCAGGTGTATGAAAACATATTCAGAAGGCACTAGGTTTGATTTAAAAGAAGAGGGAGAACATATTTATATAGTTCTGGAGTGTACAGAGCATGGTAAAGATGACCCACCATGTGGAAAGAAGGCATTTTCATAAGCAACTTTGGGGACTTTCATGACCTGTCTCCTCTACCCGGGGCACATGCATGAACTGGCACTGCTACCATCTGTCAGATCCTACATTTTCCCAAAATATGCTGCAAATGAGACAAGTCATTCATTCTTCTGTTCCTGCTGCAGCAGCATGGTAAAAAGGGTGTGGCCTAGCAAGAAATGCAGGACTTTTAAGAGTCCTTAGACGTTGTTGCCTCAACTGGCAGCCTATGGAGCAATGCATTGGCCCTGCTAGTTCCTTCTGTAGGATTCTCAGGGACTTTTCATAGAGGTCCAGAGGAAGCAGCCATTTTGTTTAAGCAAACTACCAGTGATAAAGTGGAGGCCTTTTAATTCTTTATTAATAAAAAAGGATCCTAACTTTTATAGATCTTTGCTTGAAGCCTGACAGATGATCAAATGACATATCAAAAGCCACAACTTTTTTTTTTAAGTGGGTAAGGATTACAGAGCAACTGTCAGTTACAGTTTTTTTTTTTTGTATTGCTGTTTGTGTCCCCGATACCCATTGTCACAGGGAAAGAGTGATGGAAATTTGAAATGTTACCATAACAGGAATAGAGGAGAAATCCTGCTCAAGTGACAACTACCTATTGAACAGGTTTCCCTCTAACAATGGACAGAAAGTGAAGACAAACCCCTCCTTAAAAATACACAAATTTGGAGTTTTATCTATTAATTTACTTTATCCAAAACTAAATAAATAAAAAAAAGTTTTGGCTTTAGAATGCACACTGAGGCCTTTGTATGATCAAAGGGATGTTTGCAGTGCTACTCAAAATCAATAATTGCTTCTTTCTAGCCAAGCTGGTTGCGTTGGGTTATTATAAAATGTCCTTTCCACAATGATCTACACAAATAAAACTGTGCCCCATACAAACCACCTCTTTCATGTTTCCAGTAAACAGAAAAAGAACTGTTTCGGTGTGACAGATGTATGAGCAGCAAAGATCAGGGATTCTTTATCAAAGTGTGTGAAATAAGTTCATTTATAGCAACCACATTCAAACTTTCATTTCCAGCAAAGGATTGAATGTGTTTGCCACCTTGAATCCAATGTTATTATGTAGGTGAATATGATCATTTAGCCTAACTAATAAATAGAGCTGGAATATGATAAGACCTCATCCCTTACCAAGGCTCCTGTTAGGAAAGGAATATACTAAAACCAAAAAAAAAAAAAAATAATCTTAGAATTGCTCTGACCATTCTAAGGAGCAGAAAACTGAAGCAGAATGACATATAGGGGCCCATGGGTACATTATGAACTGTTCTGTTCTACAGTGGATCATTATGGGAAAGCTGTAATGGCATCATATCCATCTAAACCTCCCTAAAGGGAAGCGGTTATGATAGCAACAGAGGCAGCCAAAGCAGATTTCTCTGAAAATACTAACTGCCTAGTTGTCATTCTAATCCTTTAGCTTCAAAACATTCTGAGCCACTGACCCAAAACAAGAATGTATGCACCGATCTCAGAACTACCAATAAGCTTACCTAGATCAGTGGCTTGAAAACTAAAAGCCAGAGTGCAAGCATTTTCAGCTCAGCAACAGCTTCCAGGGCATCGCTCTGGCAAAAGATCACGATCCAGCCAGTGCTGACTGGACCGACTCTAGGTGGATGATGAAGATGGCACTTTTCACAGCTTCATATAACTTTACCAGAAGTGCACACTTTCCCTGGACAACTGTAGTTGCATCTGTAAATAAGTGAGCCTCCTGCCCTGTGTCAAACAAACTAATAAGTGCATCATTCAGCATCCTGAATATTCTTCACGCTTGTGAGAAATTCACCGCTGTGTATTTCTATTGTAAACGTAGATGGAGGCTGTCCACACATGCAACGTAGTTTTACTTAAGAGCTAATTTCATTATTTTAAGCTTTTAATACATAAATGCTGCATTGCAGAGTAAGCACCAAAGCCTGTCTGATATGCCTTTCTCTGTGAACCTCTGAAAAAGGTTTCACTTGCCTACTAAAACCATAAAGTGTAATTCCAGTCAAATTCTAACTAAGGCTAATCTACTCCCATCCCCATTCAAAGACTATTGTATCTGCCCTGTAAAAGAAAAGAGGTGTATACTTTACTATTCTGTAGAGGATGGACAACCAAAGCAGATGCCCCATGGGCGACGCCATCGTCCAGGCTCTGCAGCCATGGTCACTGCCTCTTCTCTACACTGAAGCCAGTGGTGGGACCAGAGCGGCTTCAGAATAGGCAAGGATAGGCATATTTTCTTTTACAGGGTTAGATAGAATGGTTTTAGAATGGGGTTAGGAATAGATTTAGCCTCAGAATTTGACCAGAATTCCACTTTCATTTTAGTGACTTTACCTACCCCAACTTGACCTGTCAAATGAGGACACGCTTACATGCCACTGAAGTGCTTACTGGCCAAGGAGGCGGTAGGAAGGTAGGACTTTGTTCCAAGGTCAGGGAAGCCATGCCTGCCATAGCACCGTAAAACCACATTTCAGAGGGGTGCACTGAAGGGGCTTTGTAGGCGTATGCATGCTCTTTACTTTTAAAAGCTTAAAATGGATGACATCTTACTATTTGAAGTCAACCTGTCATCTACATATACTAAAAAGTAAACTATTTTTCTTGCAGCTAAAAACAAAAAAAAATGTGGTCCAATATGTGCTAAGTTCCAGTGACTTAAAGCAACCATGTCAGGAAAAAAATAAATAAAATTGCAAAAAAGAAAGGAATCTGCAGTAGAAGATGAAATTATATGCTCACCTCTCCAGCGGTATAAGTCTTCTTCCTTTCCTTGTTTCAGTGCTGCAGCATCTTTTATTCTTTTTAACAAATCTTGAGTGTCAGATGCCTGTGCCCCCATGGTTCTATCCTAAGCAGTGACTTAGCAGACAGAACCACAGGGCACCGTGGGGGACAACAAAGCCATGTAATACTCTCAAAAGTGTCAAATGCTAAAGATGCTGGTAGAAGATGCAGCACTGGAACAAAGGGAAGGTAAGAGACAATGCTGGGAGTATAATAGCTCTTCTATTACATATACCTTCCTTCAGGAAATGTATTTATTCTGACAGGGAAAGTTTAACTGTTTGGCCTATATGCACCAAAGCCGTGATACATTCATACCGCAAACCTAATATTCATACATTTCTGATTCTTAGTGGACTGGCTTAATGTGACTCACAAAATACCCAATGTATCCTAAAATTTGGAACTGTTCCGATTTTCCACACCTCAATCAGGACTGTAAAATACATGGACTGATGTTCATGGCCAATAGGAACAGTCCCTGATGCAGAATACAAATATCTCCAATTGTGCAGAAGACAGGTGGAATTTGACTGTAGTTAAGAATTGACCTTGCACAAAGCATACAGATCTGGGAGGTCTGGTCCCAGGGGAATGAGGACATAAAAAGAATAGGATACATATAGTGAAAAGAACGAACGTTAAAGTGGATCTGTCACAAAGCAGGGAGGCTTCAGAAGAAAAGTCAAATCTTATCACTCCTGATCAGCAAACCACTTCCTGGGCAGTGATGTTACTTGCAGGCCTCTCAAAAGGTTCAGATTCAGGTCTATGGAACTAGTACTTCGTTTTAGGACAGATCCCCTTTAAGGTTCCATGTGAGAAGGACTTTGCTGTATGGGGTTGAAGCTGATAAGAGACTCTTGGATATAAGCTCAGACTGCCTACAATTGGCTTATATTTTGAAACCATTGGCTGAATAAATATTATCCAGGCAAAAAAAAAAAAAAAAAAATAATTCTCATCTAAAAACAGAGGGTAGATCCAATGGATTTGATGATGTGGCAATTATGTATTCATCCATAGATAGTGGGAGTTTGGTCAAGTAAAAAGTCTTGTATCCTGTCTTGGTTCAGCTTCTTCTTCAGCCTGACCAGGCCACTCTCAGGGTTGAACTCTTGCACTGCACACCCCTTGGCAACCCTAGGCACCTCAAAAGGCCAAGATAAAAAAAAAAAGAAAAAAAAAGCCAACCGAGTGCGACCCACATATTGCACAGTCTTTAATTTTCTGCAGGACTTTAAAATCAGAAGGAGGAAGGAAGAGGAATGGCTGATAATGATGTCAGAGGCAATGATGATGATGAGGAGGATGATGATGATGATACAAAGTGCCGGCCTGCGACAGGCATCTGAGAAGGCAAGGGTGAGAGGCTGGGAGTGTGGAGTAAAATAACAGTCAGACACCCCAGCGCCACATGTCCGGTGGGGAGCAAGGACTGAGTTAAAATTCGTCACTACTCTCAGCCGCGTGCAACTGTGTGTCATCTGCATCTGTCATGCTGCTTTCTTGCGATTCATCCGTCCCCACTTGACAGAAACAAAACAAAAAGGTGTGTTAATCATTCCGTTCAAGCTGACCGTGTCAGATGTGAGAAAACTGTCAGCACGCTCTTACAGAAAAGGATATCAGAGCCCTACATGCCTTTCTTCAAATAGCCTGGCCATCAAGATAAAAAACACAAATGCTAATTAGCGTTCCGCTTGGCTCCCTCTGCAGGCCGCTGATAACAACTGCTGCAAATAACACAATAAGACTGCTCTGTGTCATATTTATCCTTTAGCTTGTGACATTCTCCATTTACATGGCAGCTTATAAGACCTGGAATTATTGATCAATCATTCCCAGGAAATTAGGTACTTGATAGACAAATTGGGATTCACCATTTTCTTTGTAATCTAAGCACTGAACTGAACAATAGTAAAAACATGCAAATTTTGAATCATGGTTGGAGTGATTAAAACCCCTTTCACACTGGAGGCAGTTTTCAGGTGCTTTAGCGCTATAAAATAGCACCTGTAAAGCAATTGAAAACCGCCTCACATGCCTCCCCAGTGTGAAAGCCTGAATGCTTTCACACTGGGGCGGTGCGCTTGCGGGACGGGAAAAAAAAAGGGATTTTTTGTATAACTTACCGCAAAATCTTTTTCTTTTCCGTTCACTGACAGACGCAGCCTTCTTATGACACATGGGGTTATGCTCATCCTACTAGGAGTAGCCTAGGCAAAACAAACAAAAGTGTAGGTTGGCCCCTCCCGGTTGGATGTGAAAACAAACAAAACGGATCCGATGAGGATCATCCTACTCGTATTGGGGTACACAGTATTCTTCCGACGCAGACAGTCACTTGCCTTTTCTTTTTCTAAAACGCCATTCAATATGTTTTTTAGGGAAAAAAAAAGGGCAGGGCGTTCGCGTGGCGGGGTCACACTTTCGTAAGTCCGAAAGTGTGACCCCTCCGTACACTCCGCCAAAAGTTAACGAAATGTCCACGATAAAATATCGCGATTTCGTGGACTTTTGACGGAGGTCACACTTTCCCCAAAATTAGTGAGGTTGGTACTAAGTTTTAAACGTACAAAAATGATAACAAGTCAAGTCACGAATCTAATGTTTCTTTTACCACTTAGGGTTAAACAGATAGTTCATGGATTAAAGGACC
>BLSH010534343.1:108295-126802 GCA_018402905.1 Glandirana rugosa | reverse complement strand
AGGCCGCCAGAGAGCAGGCTGGAAACCACATGGTTCTCAAACAATGGACGCTGCCATTACACACGTGCGGTCGGCCACGAACGAGCGGTGCTCCAAAATCCAATGGCGACGACCCACCTAACACATTGCTCCGGACGGTCGGTGCAGATTCGAATGGTTAGTGCAAAGGTGCCTGTGGGGGGATTGGGTGGGGGGATTGAGGGGGGAGTGGGGGGGAAAGCCTCTAACAGACCCCCCACCGGCTGACCACCACAGAGCTGCCCAGGTGCCCACTCTCCATGCCTCTAGGGCGGAAGAGGGGTTCACTCACCAATCCAACGGGCGCAGCGGGTAGCCACCCGGAGCAGACCTACCTCCCCGCAAGAAGGCATGCTGCTGGCCAGGCCACTGGACAGGTGAATCAGTTACTGGGCTCTAGTGGGTTTTAGCCACTGGCCGCCCGCACAGAACGGGCGCTATGCGGTGGGTCCCCCTAAGGGGGTTCACATAGTGTTGGCTGTACTGGGGAAAGATTAGGATTCGAGATATCCTCTATACCACCAGCCAGCTTCTTGATAGCAGTCTTCCTTAGATGAATCTTCAGGAGACCGCCGATCCCATAGGGAACCAGGTCTACTCCTTGCACTAGGCAAATAAAAACTGATGTGCTGTACAGAGCAGGGGGATTATATGCTAAGGTGAGGACGGCCCCCTGGGAGGGGCAAACCTACACTTTTGTTTGATTTGCCTAGGCTACTCCTAGTAGGATGAGCATAACCCCATGTGTCATAAGAAGGCTGCGTCTGTCAGTGAACGGAAGAGAAAAAAAGTCCTGCAAGCAGCATCTTTGGGGCGGTTTAGGAGCGCTGTATACAGCCCTCCCAACCCACCCCTGCCCATAGGAATGAATGGGCAGCGCTGCCGAAGCAAGCATGTTTTTAACCCCTTCTTGGGGGTTAACACCCCACCAGCGTGCGAAAAGTCCAGCTGAAACGCTGGTAAAACGCCGCTAGTTTTAGGCTAATGGACCCGCCTGCCCCCGGTGTGACAGCAGCCTCATAGTTTGTGAGATTTGCAGTTCAAATATTCATGAAAGCTGAACCACAGGAAAACAGCTAAACACACCAATGAAATAATCATTAGGAGCACTTTTCTCTGCTATACAATATAACTGCCATTTATACGAAAGGCCACATTCACATCTGCAAATGGGTCCAACACCAATTACTTGCCAGAACCCCAGCAGGGGTTTCTGGGGATTAGCTGCAGGAGGCAGTCCCTTTGAAAGCAATGGGAGGCTACCGCCTCCCGCAGCCAATTGTGGCCAATAACATAATTGCTTGTACAGTCCAGGGCCAGTCACTTGCAGGTGGAGACCTGCATAAGCCATTACATGTGAATGGTTGCGATTAGCTGTGGGAGCCAGCAGCCTTCAATTGTTTTCAAAGGGGCTGTCTCCCGCAGCTAAATCACCAGGAACCTTTGCTTGGGTTTTCGCATGTAAAACGGTGTTGGGCTCATTCACAGGTGTGAACCTAGCCTAAATGTGTTCTACTATTAAACTTCTGTCATCCTCTGCAAAGCAACAGTCAAAGCGGTAGTGGGTGGAGAAGCACATGAGCAAAACACAGCGCTCACTCTACACACACACACACGCTGGGCCTATCTCCAGCAGATTGCAGCTTTTTGGTGGTCCCCATAGAGGTTTCTCACCGGTTTCATAAGGGTAGCCCTCGCTGATTTGTTCTTCTTGAGTCACAGCTTCCTCATCATCTGGCAGGTAGCGCTTGTCTATGGCCTCTTTAATCTGGTTATTGGCTCCTTTGGGATCCAGATCCATGGCCCAGGAAAAGTTCATTAGGGCCAGATGTGTCTGACCCAGTTTCTTGTACACCTGATGGGAACAGTGATAAGAGAGGAATGATATTAACTGAAGATGCCTGTGTATCAAAGCACAATTACATATACTTAATATAACCCTATATATAGTGACTAAGACACGGAAAACATTGAAGAAGGGAGCGCTTTTTTATCATATGGACAGACACCCTATCAACACCTTAAATGGATTAAAGTGACACTAAACAATATCCTTATTCTCCAAAAACAATTTATACACATCCAGTACTTAATGGCCCTGTAATCTATTTTCATGAAATAATTTTCTGCCTCCTTGTAAGATCCTCCATGGGCTCCTAAAACTCCCCTTGTGCCCCCCCAATTCCATTTGTTTAGAACAAACTGTGCACATTAGTTGTGGTCACGTGCACTGCTCTAAGCAGTTCCTATGGTTTGACAGAGGGGCATTCCTGTTGCCCTGAAGCATGTAGCCACACCCCTCCCATTCCTGTCACCATCACCCAGCCGAGAGGGGTGCGGACTGGAGCCACAGTCATCTTGGCACACCCGGAAGCTGCTGTTGCCTATGTTCCAGCCTAAAGCATGACAGCTGTACTTCCACCAAGAACTCTGCTTCAGCTAGCCGCTTCCTTGCCCAGTTCTGAAGCCTCACAGTGGTCTATGGAGGTCTATATAGGTTTATGACAAGCCTTGATCCACTTTGAACTCGTGAGTGCATTTTTATTGTCTACTGTTTTTAATAAATCGATACACCTAGATGGAGGCGCCCTCGTGTTTGTTTTAAATACAGCATATCCCATAGTCCCTAGCTCAGTGGTTCTCAACTCCTGTACTCCGGACCCACTAATGGGCCAGATTTTAAGTATTACCTTGGAAAGTTGCAGACTAAAATACTGCAATCACTGAGCAGCAAATTATATCACCTGTGATGTATTTCAGTTATCTTGCAAACCTAGCCCATCTTGGGAACAAGCAAAAGCTAGTGGGACCAAGAAGAATAAACCTAGTTGCCTTCTAATAGTAAGTCAGATCACAGCAGGGGAAAAAGGAAATTTTAAGGTTTGGAGAAGGCTGACAGAAGGCACTTTTTAGAGTTAAAGCGGAGGTCCACCTCAAACAAAAAAAAAAATTAAAAGTCAGCAGCTACACATACTGTAGCTGCTGACTTTTAATAGGACACTTACCTGTCCTGGAGTCCAGCGATGTCGGCACCCACCGCCGATCTTCGGATCGGGGGTCGGGTGCAGCCGCGTACATTGTGGGTAAGGGAACCTGGCAGTGTAGCATTACAGCTTCACGACGGGCACCTTACTGCACATGCGCGAGGCTCCACTGCGCTCTATTGGCCAGGCGGCCAGTAGCAGAGGGAGGAGGGGAGCCGGGCTGCCAGCCTGAGCTCCCAGATGTGTGGAAAAGCATTATTAATCTGGGAAAGATTCACACAAACATATCCCAAGTAGATGATGCACTGAAAAAAAGATGGCCTGACACAAACTAATGTCAATGAAAGTGCAAGGTCCACAGTTCATAAAGCGTTATGACAAGCTCCTGAACTGTATATTAAAGCTAAATTCCAGGAATTCAGCTCCTTTGTAAAAAGTGAGGGCACACTATGGGTTAAAGCAGAGGTCCGCCTGCCCCTTTAATAATTAAAAGTCAGCAGCTACACATACTGTAGCTGCTGACTTTTAACATTAGGACACTTACCTGTCCTGGAGTGCAGCGATATCAGCACCGCAGCTGATGGGGTGCTGCCGCCATCGCTAAGGGAACGTGGCAGTGTAGCCCTTCGGCTTCACGGCCGGGCCCCTACAGCGCATGCGCTCTCTCACTGGCCCAGCAGAAGGGGAACTGCTTGCGTACATCGCCACAGCCAGGTCTCCCGGAAGTGGGAACAGGATACATCCCTCCCCGATAGGTGGCAAATGTGGCACCGGAGTGTGTGTGTGTGTGTGTGTGTGTGTGTGTGTGTGTGTGTGTGTGTGTGTGTGTGTGTGTGTGTGTGGGGTTCTGTGGGGAAAGGAATCAGATAAGTGGAAGTTCCACTTTTGGGTGGAACTCCGCTTTAAGTACAAGGATCTGCATGACATCTCCTGGGCCTCTCTCGATTATTTTACACCCGGCAGCTTTATTGCACTTCTGGAAGACAGCTACCACTGTATTTTCAAGAGCCTGAAGCTGATGCTTCAGGTCCAAGCATCTTAAAATAGAGTTGGTGCACCCATGCACGGTAATCCCATGCTCTCTCAAAGTGCTGATTACAAAGTTTTTGCTACCTGGAAGCCTATCGCAACATGTGGAGTCCTTGTTTCACCCAAGCTCCAATCAGCTAGAGACTTTCAACAAGCTCTCACTTGAAAGACCCTTTGCAACAATCCCTGATAAGGCAGCGAGGAAGTGTAACTATACCATATCACACTTGTACTCGCAATTTCTTCTGCAGACAATGTCCTTTCACCAAACCAACTCACTTAAGGTGCGGGCCAAGTTTTTCCCTGATGCGGACATACCTGATGTGCTTCTTCAAGGCTACTGTACAATCTGGTAGCTGGTAATGAAAGCAGGTGGGAAACGCTGTTTAAACTGCTTCAAAGGGCCTATATACCAGCCTATATGGACTCAACTAATCCACTTTCTGTTATGTGCTCCTGGTGTAATACGAGTCGTCCGACATTTATGCATCGTCTCTGGAACTGCACTGCGACACATGCCTTTTATCTACTCAACTGCCTGCTGGCCCTCTGCTTTGTCTATTCAGCTATGTCCCTCACAGATACCCGGGTTCATCTTTGGGAATACTTCACTTACTTTAATGGTCCATCTAAGCTTATTAACTGCCCGCAGGGCTTTTCTAAAGGCATGGACATGATCAGCATTCATTTCTTTATCTGGAAAAGTTGGATACCATGGTTCAGAACTATACAACCACAAAGCGTTTACCCGCTGGAAACCTTTCATTGAGCATGCTTTCACCACCTTGGAGATAACCTAATTTGTGGTTTCACTACAGTTCACAGAACGGTATGCCGAGGCCAACTTATCGAATTCACTGGAAAAACTAAAGCTCTTGCCTATGGAAGACTCCGCTGGGCCTTTGGCCCCCTGACATCTGCGTGGTCATTGATTCTTTGGTAACTTTTGTTATGCTACGTTTTCTTTTTAGTTGCTTAAGCTTTTTCTACATCTCTTTATCTTTGTGGTCAAGTTTTAATCTGTAAACCTCTAGCTTGGTTACATCTGCAACATTTGCTTAGACCTGTTCTGGTCGTGTAGTGCAGACATCAAGTAAAGATACTGCTAGAATTGCTCACCACCCTACCCTCCAACGGGGGATTTGGCGGCGAAGACGTGGGATGATAGATTTATGATCTTATATAAGCGGAAATATAATGAATGTTCCTTCTATTTGATTTCTTTCAGCTCATTCTCTTGTATGTAAATTTAATATAAAACTTCAATAAAATGTATATATAAAAAAAAAAAAATAAATAAGTCGATGTAGCTGCTATGCTTGCCCTTGCCCTATCATAGAAGCCTTTGTATTATATGAACACATTCAAAATACAAAGGCTTCTCTGACTGGACAGCAGAGGTGAGGGGCAGGTATAGCTGCTCTGTGTGCCCCTCTCTCACAGCCCCATATGTCAGTGTGGATTAGATTTAACAAATATATTTTATGCCAAGCCGGCACACCAGAAGGCTAGAGGCACTGTTTTATATTGATAAATTAGTTGGTATTCCTGTCTTGATTAAATAGTTTACACTTCCTGACAACTTTAAAGAGGAAGTAAACCCAGATTGTGTTTACTTCCTCTACATAACCCTGTAAACTATAAGCATAATGGGCTACTATGCATCTTCTGCCCACCTTCCTTCTGGGGCCGCGACTCCGGCTCTGTGACTGGCCGGAGTCGCGTGACATCACTCCCACGTATGTGCGCGGAAGCCACCAGTCACGTCACACAGTCTCAGTGGAGAAACGGCACAGAGGCCGTTTCTTCACTGCACATGTGCCGAAATTACATCAGCACATGCAGAACACTGCATATCTCCTGAACCGTGCAGGTTTGGGAAATATGCAAGGCACCTACAGGTAAGCCTTATTCTAGGCTTACCTGTAGGTTAAAGTGGTTGTCACAGGTTGACAACCACTTTAACGTATAAATACAAAATGCAGGTGACGTGCAAAGTGAAGAAAAAAAATCTCTCACTTTACTGGAGCCAGTTCAGAAAATACATACATAGAGATATAGTAGTAATGTCACAAATTTGGGGTTATTCTACATGTGAAAGTTACAGTACGCACAGTTCACTTACCTTTCCTATCAAAAAATATACTAGGGATTCTTTAGGGACAATCTGTTTCAACTCCTCCAACTCCTGCAGTGCAGACTAGAATAAAAAAAAACAAAAAAAATCAAAACAAAAACAATTGGAACAATATAAAGCACCAGACACATTACGGATCATAATAAGATCACAGTTCTGTACCTTATATTTCTCATTGGCAAATAAGATGGAGGCGCGATGGAACTTGCATAGCGGGTTTTTGGGGTCAATGGAAATGGCTTTGTTAAGAGTATCCAAAGCCTTATCTGATTTTTTAAGCGCGTGCTGCACCTATTAAAATTTAAAGCACACAGTTAAGCAATTTTCTTTGTAATCAGTTCAGTGAAGGTTATATAATAATATATGTACAAAAAAAAAATAGAAATTTGGTCTTATGGACAAACAGAATGTTTTAAAGTAAAGCATGGGCTAAATTATGTATATAGAATCTGTATTTAAACTAATTTCCTGGGCCCCCCCTCCACTACCTCTGGCTGATCAATGACATGGTTTACATCAGGGGTAGGCAACCTTAAAGCGGAGCTCCACTCGGTTGTGTGTTTATTAAAAGCCAGCAGCTACAAAGTGTATCTGCTGACTTTTAATAAACACACACTCACCTCGCCTGTCCCATGGTCCAGGGATGTGGCCACCTGAACCCTCGCTTCTCTCTGGCACTGGCATCACAAGTGTGGGCACCTGGCTGTGACAGCCTGCGGCTTCACAGCTGGGTGGGCAAATCGCGCTGCGCCTTCTCAAAGGTCGGCCAATCTTCTGGGACCTGCGACGTGTCCCAGAAGATTGCAGGGAGGGAGGAAAAAAAAAAAAAAAAGAGAACTTGGCATGTCGCTATGGCATGTCAGGGGGTTAGGAGTCCTTAAAGTGGAAGTTCCACTTTAAAAAAGGTGGAGATCTACCTGAACAACATGGAAGAAGTCAAAGATCACTGGGCACAGTGTCGCCTCCTCACACCTGATTTTATTTTTTGTTCAAAAAATTTTTATTGAAAAAAATTATACAGAGTACAACTTTAAAAGACAGTTTGTAACATGATTTAAACCTCTAATTGCCAAACTAGCGTGTTGCAATCACATGCATTGCACTGCAATCATGCGTTTAAATCATATGGTGAGGAGGCAGCATATTGCTTCCTCACCACCTGTTAAATCACTTGAATCGCTTTTCAGGGGAGCAGCAGTGCCTGAAATGAACCCTTAGTTACATTTAGCAGCAGCACCATTCATGCTCGTTCACACGTAAAGTTGGGGGGTGGTAAAACCCTGCGGTTTTACTGTCCTCAATCCCTTCCCCCTTCAGCTGCTGAGGCAGAAGAAAAAAGGTGTAAACATGCCGCAGCAGGAATTAAGCCACTTGTTGCTTTTGGTGGGTGCTACAGTCTGCCAATCGCGACCCATTCAAGTAAATGGGGGTACAACTGTATGCGTCTGTGGGGTCCAAGGGGTTACCCAATTCAGCCCCGGAAGGATTTACCCCCTTCTGCAATAAGCGTATATTGATTGGTTTGTGCAAAAATTATACCATCTACAAACTATGAGAAATGATTTATGGCGGGTTTTTAAATTTTTTTTTTTTTACTAGTAATGGCGGCAATCTGCGATTCTTAGCGGGACTGCGATAATGCGGCAGAGAGATCAAATACTTTTGACACTTTTTTTGGGACCATTGGCATTTATACAGCGATCAGTACTATGAAAATGCACCGATTACTGTGCAAATGTCACTGGCAGGGTAGGGGTTAACACTAGGGGGCGATCAAAGTGTTAAATGTGTTCCCTGTCAGTGTGTTCTAACTGTATAGGGGCTGGGATGACTGGGGGAGGAGAGAGATTGCTGCTCCAATATACTGGGAACATACTATCATTCTCCTCTCCCCTGTCAGAATGGGGATACGCTTGTTTACATACACGGATCGGATCTCCGTTCTGTCACTGCGGAGGAGGGATAGCGGAAGGCCGGCGGACAAAGTCTGCCCCATCCGCTGATTGGCTCCCCCGCTAGCCAGTGAACGCACCTCCAGAGGCGTGTGCTCACAATACACAATCCTTTGTCCGCCGTCAGATGACGGCGATTTGTGCAGGAGAGCCGAGGGCGGCTGGTTGACAAGTGCTTAAAGCAGGTGATGAGAAAGCAACAAAACACTCCCTGCTCTAAACCCCTTGTTTGCTGTACTCACATGGTTGCAGGGCACTAACAGAGTGGTCTCATTTACTTGAATGGGTCATGCTTGGCAGGTGCTACACCCACCAACCATGACAGGGCGTATAACTCAAACTGCAGCATGTGTACACTCCTGGCCTAGGTAGTTAAAGGGGATGCAGTTGGGGCAGGGGTGATAAAAACATGACTTAACTTATGGGGTTTTACCACCCCCCAAAATTCAAATGTAAATTAATCCTTACTGTTCTGAGCCCCCTATAAAGGCTGCTTTCACACTGATGTGCTGCAGTTTACCTGCAGTGCGGGTGCAGTGCAGTGCATTTACAATGTTCCTGGGTTAGCTGCACTCTTCCATAGACTTCTATTATATACTGCAGGTGTGGTGCACTTTCTGAAAGCGCACAAAAACCGCAGATATAATAGAAGACTATGGCGCAGGAAAGCTGCAGGTACACCGCACCCATGCAGTGTGGGTAAACCGCAGCACATCAGTGTGAAAGCAGCCCTATACTATTATGCTCAGTGTATTGCTTCACACTGATTTGAAGATTTCTTCTTTCCTGCTGCTGGCACCACTCTGGAGACAGCTAGCCAGAATGAGCCTTGGAGTGCAGTTGGTATCACACCAGGATGGGTTGGCACTACAGAGGAGGCATCAGTTTATGCAGCTCTTGCCCTCTACTACAGCTTCAAGGTTACAAGTAGTCCCTCTGCACTGCACTGATGCTCTGGAATGGCGGGTCAGAAAGCCCAGACCGCAATCTACCAGTCACCTGTCCGCGATCTACTTGTTGCTGACCCCCAGTTTACACAGTATCCAAACTTTTTCTTAGTCCAGCACTGCTCAGCTTTGGCATGCTAGGGAGCAAAGCTTGCACAGGTCCTATTTATAGTCTTGTTTTTTTAAACCTTTCATGTTTGTGCAAGTGCTTGATAGATTACCAACAAACAGTAGCAGCACTATACCATAAACATCAGAGAAAGCGGCTAAATGTAAAGTTCAACTCGTCTAACAAGCATTGGGGGGGAACACCGCAGACTGCATGGCATAGGCCTGAAAGTGGTAGTAAACTCCCATGCATAATTTGTACCTATAGATAAGCCTATAATAAGGCTTACCTATAGGTACTTTAAATATCTCCTAAGCATGCAGAATTTAGGAGATATTTACTGTACATGCAGCTGTTTACGTCACCGGCGCATGCACTCTGAAGGAACGGCCACCAGTGCCATTCCTTCAGAGTCCTGTGCCACAAACGGCGGCTCCCGCTCAGGAGTGACGTCATTACGGCTCTGGCCGCTCACACAGCCTGAGTCCGCAAACCTGGAAAGAAGACCAGGGGAAAATGGAAGCCTTGTCAGCAGTGACAGCTCACCTTGGGAAGGCTGCGTTCTAAGGCAAGTTTCACATAATGTGTTAGTATGCAATGCATACTAGCACATTATGGCTTTACTTTACAGGTTCCAAAAAAATAACCAAAAAAACAGCAGTTTACTACCGTCCATTTTTTTTGTCCAAATCGCAAAGCAATTGAAGACATAAAATGGTGGGTGGGCGAGCGAGCTGGGATCAGAACTGCCCCCACAGAACTTTTGGTTTGCTGTAGGGCCCTCTGCTTCCATCTCATTTCAATTCGAACCTGTGTGCGTTATATGCATTTGCACTTTACCCACATAAAAGGAAACTGATTATTTTTAGTATTTATCAAAACGTTGGCTATAGTTGTCAACTGTTGGTTAGTATACACTTGAATGTATTTAGCACCTTGGCATTAAGAGAGTTTGAGAACACACAAGCATGGACACTTTGTAAATTCAGGACACAATATGGTTGCATATTTGTAATTACTGCTGTTCTACTGGAAATCCAAAGCTAGGAAATCTTTTAGCATCCAGCCTCCTTTGGCACTAAGCTGAAAACGAAGGGCTTTTCTCCTATGGACAGCCAAGAAGTTTAAAGTAGAAATCTAGGATTGATCGAACTAAGCCTAAAACAGTTGCCACCCCCTTTCTAAAACCTACTCTAGCTACCATGTAAAAGGGCATTGTGACGTTATGCAAGGCGCCATAGTGGACGGTCGATACTTGTCGCCTAGCATGCGATCATTTTGAGGCGACTAGTGAGAGTCCGACCCAGGGTTTTGCTAGCTACCGTGGCAGAGCTGGTTCCAGCCCGGACTTTCTGGTCCACTCAAACCCCTCTCCGCCCGCATTTAATGACCAGGAAGAGAGCAGAGGAGAGAGCTATATCCTGGATCTCAGAAGAAAGCTGAGTGAGCACTGTGTGATAATTTGGACTCAAAGATCAAGGTTTGCACTGTGCTTATGTTTTGTGGGTGTAGGAGACAGCCCCACAATGTATAGAGAGGAACCTGATTGTTTAGTTTAGCGCAAGACGACGAGGTTTTGTTTTCCGTTTAAATTTTTTTTATGTATTTTGATCTTGCAAACCTGTGATAAACCTGGCAAGCCGCCAGATTTTAAAGAAACTGATCTCATGCTGAATCTTTCCCTCTGAAAAGTGATCCCCACAAGCTAATCTCTCACAATGGTGGAGTTCAGCGAGGCAACTTTCCAAGATGGAGGAAATGTTTAAGGCCCTGCTGCAAGCTAATGCAGCCCAACAGGAAACCAACCGCCAGGTCGCAGAGGCCGCTGCAGTACAACAGGCAGCTCAGCGAGAAACCAACCGCCAGGTCGCAGAGGCCGCTGCAGCACAACAGACTGCTCAACAGGAGGCAACTCGGCAGGAAACCAACCTCTGGGTCACAGAGGCCACTGCAGCTCAGCAGAAGGAAAGTCGCCAGGCTATCGCAGCACAACAGGAGACGAACTGACAGTTTGCGGAGGCCCTGTTGGAGTTAAAGAGGGAGTCCGCACCTTCCGTGACAGTGGAACCAAAGTACGTGCTTCTTACCACATACAGAAGATGACACCTGCAGATGACATGGAGGCGTACCTCATGACCTTTGAAAGAACAGTGGGCAGGACTGCTAGCATTATTCTTGACCGGCAAACCCCAAAAAGCCTATTTCGATCTGGAAACAGATAAGGCCCAGGACTAAGACTCTAAAGGCAGAGATACTCTCACCTCTGGGGGTCACCATGGCAGTTCGGGCCCAACGCGTACATCAGTGGACCTACCGCACTGACAAACCACTCCGTTCACAGACGGTCGACCTACTTTACCTTACCAGGAAATGGCTACAGCCGGAGACTTTGCCAGGTTCCCAGACTGTGGAACGCGTGGTCATGGACCGCTATCTATGGGCGCTCCCTGCTGCTTTCAGAAAATGGGTCAGCCATGGAGACCCCAAAACTGCAAGCCAACTGGTGGACCTCGTGAAGAGATACACGTCTGCTGACGACTTGTTGCGCCCATCTGCGCCCCACTCCAATGTGGCTAGAGGTGAAATTTCACCCGGCGGACCCGGTAAGACTGTTCCGGGGTTCAGGGGCGTGGGGAAATTTGATAAGCCTGATACGACTAAAGCGACTGGGGGTTCTAGATCTGGAGACTGGCCAAAGAAACAAGGAAGGTCTTGGGGACCCTTGAGAGGATTGGGTATAGAACACATACAGTGCCACCGATGCCATGCATTGGGCCATATTGCCCCCTGAATGATGAACCCATGCAATGTGATTATACTTATATGAATAGACGCCATTCTATTTTTGCACAGGTCGCATATACAGCATCATGTTCAAGTCGCATGGAGAAGCAAATGTGTGTGATTTTTGTTGATGAGAGACCAGTCACTGCACTGCTTGACTCCGGTAGTGTGGTAACATTGGTAAAAAGCAATTGTGTAAACCCTGCAAGGTTACACCCTAGCAAGGTCGGAGTCATTTGCATCCATGGGGACACTCGTGACTACCAGGCGGCAGTGGTTGAGATTGACAGCCCTTGTGGTAGTGTGACTCATTCAGTGGGGGTGGTACCTTCACTACTTTGACGCCCTAGTGAGCAGGGATTTTCCCCATTTTTGAAGGTTATGGGAAGGCACAGGGAGACTGGAGGATAGAGCTCCCCCTGCTATGGAAGCACGGGAACTCTCACCAGACCCATTTTGCCAAATGAAAGGGGAGACTGGTAGCAGGAGACCTTCTTTGTTTTACTGTACTGGCTGGGGAGCCGGAGGAGCTGGAAGATCGCTCACAGCAGGGGGCTAATGACCCAGACAATGTCTCTGACCCTGACCGTGAGAGTGAACCGAATGTAGTACCTGACTTGGGGTCCAGAGAGAGGACTTCTGTACAGAGCAACTATGGGATGTCACTCTCCTTAGAGCAAGAGAAAACGTGAAGGTGGTGAATGGGGAACCTGTGGACCTTTATTGGGGGGGGGTCTTTTCCCTACATGGCGATTAAAAATTATTTGTTGTATCAGGTGGTGAAACACGGGGAGGACAAAGTGGAGCAGCTAGTGGTTCCCAAACCCTTCCGTAGGATGGTGCTAGTTCTGGCCCATGGGCATTTAATGGAGGGACATCTGGGTATAGAAAAAAAAAACAGGGAGAGAATAACCCAGAGATTCTTCTGGATTGGGTTGTATGCAGATGTCAGAGAATACTGTGAACCATGCCCTGAGTGTCAAATGACGGCCCGTCACCCCATTTTCGTAATCCCCTTGTCCCACTTCCCATAATTGAAGTGCCATTTGAGCGAATTGGCATGGATCTCGTGGGACCAGTAGTAAAATCTGCCCGGGACACCAGTTCATCATGGTTATCCTGGACTATGCGACCGCTATCCTGAGGCCATATCCTTGCGTTACACCTCCGCTAAGACTATCGCCAAGGAGCTCTTCCAGGTGTTTAGTCGGGTGTGGATCCCTAAAGAAATCTTGACAGATCAAGGTACCATGTTCATGTCCAAAGTGACCAGAGAATTATGCGAGTTGTACAAAATCTCCCATCTCTGTACCTCTGTTTACTACTCCCAAACTGACGGCCTGGTGGAAAGGTTTAACAAGACCCTCAAGAGTATGCTAAAAAAAGGTAGTGGATAAAGATGGGTGAAATTAGGATTTTTTGATGCCATACCTTAATGTTTGCCATACGAGGGGTTCCGCAGGCATCGACGGGGGATTTCCCCTTTGAACTCTTGTATGGTAGACACCCTAAGGGGCTGTTCGATGTCGCAAAGGAGACGTAGGAGGGAGAGGCCACCCCATATAGAAACGTCATAGAGCACGTCTCCTTGATGCAGGATTGAATCGCAGCTGTCCTGCCCCTTCTACAAGAGCATATGGAGCAAGCCCAGGAGGCCCAGAGAAGGATTTACAATCGGGGTGCCAAAACCCGAACTTTCAACCCTGGGGACAGAGTGCTGGTGCTAGTCCCCATGGTTGAAAAGTAAATTCCTGGCAAAGTGGCAGGGTCCCTTTGAGATTAGGGAAACAGTAGGGGAAGTAAACCAAGTTTTCCAGCCTGAGAAAAGGAAACTGGAGCAGATCTACCATGTTAATCTTCTAAAACCGTGGAAGGACAGAGATTATTGGCAGTGCCCACTCCCAAAAAGGACAGGTTACCCCTAACCCCGGATGTCCCCATACCAGAGTCCTTGTCACTGACGAAACAAAACGACGTTAAGGAATGTGTCAGTAAAAATTAAGACTTTTTCTCTTCCCTACCCGGACTGACCACTGTACTACAACATGACAATTTTGGAACCAGAGGTCTGTGTAGATGTAAACCCTACCGAATACCTGAGGCTAGACGAGAGGTGTGGGTGAGAGAAATAAATACCATGTTGGAGTTAGACGTGATAGAGTAGTCCCACAGCGCCTGGTCGAGCACTATAGTGCTGTTCCCAAAGCCCGACGGCACTATCTGGTTCTCTAGCGATTTCAGGAAGCTGAGTAACG
Organism: Glandirana rugosa; assembly: GCA_018402905.1. Classification (NCBI taxonomy): domain Eukaryota; kingdom Metazoa; phylum Chordata; class Amphibia; order Anura; family Ranidae; genus Glandirana; species Glandirana rugosa. Next base: position 112,587 of record BLSH010534343.1, on the reverse strand, counting down.
TGTCTAAGCTTGACGCATAACCAATGCCGCGGGTTGACGAACTTGTGGATAGGTTGGGAGGTGCCCGGTACATAAAAACCCTAGACCTAACTAATGGATACTGGCAGATCCCCCTAACGGAGTCAGCAAAGGAAAAAATGTCCTTCTCTACCCCCGAGGGGTCGTTCCAATACAAGCGAATGCCGTTTGGTCTGCATGGGGCCCCTGCATCATTTCAGAGGGTGGACGGACAAAACTTTTAGGCCGCATTGGCCCTATGCAGTGGCCTATCTGGATGATGTGGTCATCCACAGCCCAGATTGGGACTCACATCTGCCCTGGGTGCAGGCAGTGGTAGATTCGCTGAGGTTAGCATGTTTAACAGCCAACCCCAAAAAGTGTGGTAGGTCTGGAGGAGGCCAAATACCTTGGGTATGTTATTGGTCAGGGTCTGATCAAGCCCCAGACCAATAAGATCAAGGCCAGTCAAAAGTGGCCCCAACTGGTGAACAAGAAACAGGTTGGTGCCTTCCTGGGGATTAAAGGGTATTACCAACACTTCATCCCTGACTTTGCCACCATTGCCATCCCTCTGACCGATCTGACAAAGGGTAGAGCGTCAGGAATGGTTAAGTGGAATCCCGAAGCCGAGAAGGCCTTCCAAAAGTTGAAGCAAGCCCTTTTTATACAGCCGGTGCTCATGAGCCGACTTCACAAAAGGAGTTTGTGGTTCAAACCAACATCTGAGGTGGGACTAGGTGCTGTTCTGTCCCAGATCCGAGACAGCGAGGATCACCCGGTTGTCTACTTAAGCAGGAAGCTTAATAGGCATGAAAAGAATTATGCCATTGTGGAGAAGGAGTGCTTGGCTATCAAGTGGGCCTTAGAGGGCCTAAAATACTACCTGCTAGGAAGGTCATTCAGGCTACTCACAGACCATGCCCTCCTTAAGTGCATGTGTAACAACCGGGAGAAAAACAGCCGGGTGACTAGGTGGTTCCTGGCCCTACAGCCGTTTAAGTTCTCAGTGGAACACAGGGCCAGAAGGCCCCAGCAGCTTGAGCAGAGAGAGGGGGGGGGATATATTAAGTTATGCGAGGCGCCATAATGGACGGGCGATACTTGTCGCCTCGCATGCAATCATTTTGAGGCGGCTAGCGAGAGTCTGACCCAGGTTTTGCCAGCCACCGTGGCAGGGCAGGTTCCGGCCCGGACTTTTTGGTCCACTCAAACTCCTCTCAACCTGCATTTAATGACCAGGAAGAGAGCAGAGGAGAGCCCTATCCTGGATCTCAGAGGGAGAAAGCTGAGAGAGCTCTGTGTACTAATTTGGACTTAAAGATAAAGGTTTGCACTGTGCTTATGTTTTGTGGGTGTCGGGAACAGCCCCACACTGTATAGAGAGGAACCCGATTGTTTAGTTTAGCGCTGGACAGCAAGGTTTTGTTCTCTGTTTTTTTTTTCATGTGTTTTGATCTTGCAAACCTGTGATAATAAACCTGGCGAGCAGTCATATTTTAAAGAAACTGACCTCCATGCTGAATCTTTCCTTCTGAAAAGTGATCCCCACGAGCTAATCTCCCACAGCATATACTTATCTATTCTGAGGGTGCTCCACTCCAGTCACATAATCTCCCCAGTGGCTGGCTTCAGGGGAGAGACAAGATCAGCGACATTGGCTGCAATGCCTGTGCTGTGATGTCACCCATAGGCTTACTATGGGGCATCTGTTGTCAGCTGTCCAGCCTCTCCCCTGAAGCTGCCGCTGGGAGGCGATCATGTGACAGGACCGGAGTGCCCTCAGAACAGGTAAGTATGCTTACAGAAACACTTCAACAATGGAAGGAGACAATACTTACTACTCCTATGTGACATAGCAATACTGAGCTTTGAGGGTTGATATCTAGTGCTTTCTGGAAATGCATCTCTGCCAGGCTGAACTTCTCTTGCTTATAATAGATCATTCCAAGACCATACCTGCGACAGCACAATAGGGATAAAGATTACAATCTCAAATGGACAAATGTTAGAATGTAACTTAACCTCTCATTAAGGTATTCAGTGATCTAGGTAGTTAGGGGATAAGATCACCTTTGGAACATGTTACATATTCCACCAGCGTTTAGGGTGGAACATGCAACATGTTCCCGGACCTGCAGCATTTCCAAGCGCGGCCGTGTGGGGCTGATGGCGTGTAGTTTTCAATGAGCTGCGAGGGTACTGGTGAGCACTCTTGCAGTCCATCGATCTTCCGGCTCTCAGGTAACTGCCTGTATGAGGGAGGTATGAGCAGACAAGCTATGCTGAGAGTTTGCAGGAGCTGGAAAAAAAAAAAAAAAAAAAAAAAAAAAAATTATAGATGCAAACTTTTTTTACCTGCAAAAAAACAAAACAAAACACACACTAGTGTTCTCCACTAGGATAAATATTGCCATTAGCATTTTACTATTCATAGAGAAATGGAGGATAACTAAAAGCACAAAATGCATATACATAAGCCAATGAAAAGGGTCCAGAAAGTCAAAAGGAAGTGGACTTATTCTAAAGCTGTCACTCACCATGCATTGTAGTGTCTAGGGTTGACGCGGATGGCATTACGAAAACAAGCAAGAGCTTTATCTAGCTCCTCTGTTAGTACGAATTCATGGCCGAGAAGAGTGAAGGCATATGCATAACCAGGATCTACCTGGATAGCCCGCTGGAAAAACTTAATGGCAATGTCATGTTCTCTCTGCAGACTGAAGCAGTTCCCAGCAGCACACCAAGCCTGAAATTACACAAACTCTAAATTACTGTCTATGCTGCAATCTTCCCATCTTATAGCACCCCTCTATATAAAGACTAAATGCATTCCCTTCAACACCTGCCCCAGTTAGGTTTACATAGAACTAGTCACAGATAATAGACAGAAGTCAAACACGTAGAGAGATGAGAGGAACCTAAACAATGAACTTCTCATATATGCTTCTTTTTAGTCTATAAAATATACCATTGAAGTCCAGAAAAAAACAATAGAATTATCCCTGGGGTCCTCTAAGACTGGCCCATTACAGAACCTGCCTGCTGATGATTGGCTGCAACCCTTCACCCCCTCACCAAGTCTGTACCTCTGGGGAGTTTTTGTCCATGTCGGTTAGGTCCTTCGAGAGCACTGACAGGGCGACATCTTTCTGCAAATGCCAGAGTGTGGTTGAGTAGATCTCCATGCCTTCTACTCGATAGCTTTCAATCCTGCGCACCTCTGAGAACACTCGTTCTGCCTGCAAAAAAAGAAGGCGGAAACTCATGTAGGATGATACACTGAAATCCATCAAACGAATCATAGTCTGAGGCAGACGCAGACAGTGAAGATCTTAGAGGAGAATGGTTGTATAATAAGTACAACCTATGCTGAAATCGCTGGAAGAGGGGGCAGAAAATGAGGAGTGCAAATAAAGTGTACTTCTTCTATAAAGCAGTTTATCAAAACTGTATTTTTAATTTAACGTATAGTGAACTGCTAGTATCTAGAAAAATGAACACATTGTATACAGTACAATTAGCATAATTTACATTTATTTTGCACAACCAAAGTTGCCTGCAGTATATAGATCATCTTTTGTGACATTCCTAATATATGTTACAAAAAGGCCTCGATCCTTACCTGTAAATACTCTGCCATCTCAAAATAAGCTCTGCCGATCTGACACAGAACCCAACCAGTGTTATAGTGATGAGAGGGGAGGTGGCTCAGGATATTGATGGCCTCTTTACAATTATAGGAACACAAGGCCAAATAACCCTTTCCCATGTCCCTCAATAGGCTCATCAAACCTTCTGGGAAAAAAGGAATAAACATAAGTATTTAGCACTAAATTAAACATGTTACTCTAATTTCAGCAGAATTATTCATAATTGTCTTGTATGAACCAAGTGTACCACTTACAGTAACTAGGTTTCACAACACCTAATCCCTAGAGCACATTATGCTTAATGCTACACTTAAACTGCTGGAATAAAATAAAATAATTTCAGCAGCTAAGCTCCAGGTGCAAGTCCAACTTTCTAGTGCTGATAAAATATGCTGGATTACCACATCAGCAGTCATGCTCCTAAAATGAGTCAAGAACTTCAAGGTTGCACTTGAACATGACCTTTGGTTGCAGCCTCCATAAGCACCCCACCATTCCCTTTCCTTCTGAAGGCTCTTCCACTTCAAAGGTTTCTCTTCTCTCCCTTTTAGATATACCCGAGCCTATCCCCCCCTATCCGAGCCCATATAGATTTTCCCTCTCTTCTCTTTGGAAACTTCACCTTCTCGGAAGTCTTCCTTT
>BLSH010534343.1:85006-102501 GCA_018402905.1 Glandirana rugosa | reverse complement strand
AGGTGAATGGACACTGGTGTTTTATAAAAACAGGAAGTACCCTCTCCAATTCCAATTTTCTTTCTCGGACATAACGGGACACAGAGCAGGCTATATATTCAATACATCTGGGACGTACCAGAGCAATACCTGAGGGGAAGGAGACAACTCCAATTAAACCACAGCTCTTAATACGCTGTGGCCAAAAAAACAAAATGCTCCGCTGTTCTAACATCCACCTGATAGAATCTTGTGAATGTATGTACTGAGGACCATATAGCGGCCTCATAATCTGTGCCACCGATGTCTGGTGGCAGAAGCGCAGGAGGTCCTCATCTCCGGGTGGAAAGAGCTCCACCCTGAATGGGGGAGCTCTCCCCCTTTAATCAAAATTTTGAGTAATCAGCTGGCTAATCCACAGTGAAAACAGCTGCCTTGGATGCCGCCCAACCCTACCTAGGGCCTTCAGGCAACAAAAAATGGCATCAGTCCCACTGATGTCTAGAGATCCCTTCAGGTAGATCTTAACAGCATGCACCACCCGAAGAGAGTGCAATGGTCTCTCCTCCGCTGAGGAGGGCTGAGAATAAAATGAAGGTAACATATTATCTTCATTGAGAAGAAAGGCTGACACTACCTTCGGTAGGAAGGGTGGAGGAGGCCATAACACCACCTTATCCTGGTGCATTCTCAAGTTTGGCTCTTTACAAGAAAGAGCTGCCAACCCAGAGACCCCTCTGGCTGGAGTGATGGCAAAGAGAATAGTTTCCTAGTCAAAAGACCAAATTGAATCCCCTGGACAGGGAGGCAATCTAACTGGAGGTAACAGCCGAGTTCCCCCTTGTAGACAAGTCCTGATCAAGGAGTGAAAAGCCAAGTTCTCTGGAGATATATGGACAAGGCACAGGACTTGTCCTTGGAAAAAAAACAGATTCAATCCCATGGACAGGGAGGAAATCTAACAGGTGGTAACAGATGAGTTACCCCTTGAAGAAAGGTCCTGATCAAGGAGCCAGAAGTCAACGGTTTCCGAAAACATATGGATAAAGGCAGAAACCTGTCCTTTGATTGTAGTCAAAACCAGCTTCAAGTCTACTACTGCTTGAAGAAAGGCTTGCATTTTACCAATCACATACTTGCGGGGTTGCCATTTCCTGGCCTCACATCACGCAATGTGAGCCTTCCAGACCCTGTGATAATCTTCCCGGTGACTAGATTTTTAGCGTTTACCATTGTAGATAACACAGGGCCCAAAAAACCCCCCCAGGATCTCTCAATACCGTGGCTTCAATAGCCATGCCATCAGCTTAGCGCACATAAATTTGGGTGGAATATAGGACCCTGAGAGAGTAGAACGGATCTGACCGGAAGCTGCCAATGCCCGTCCGCCATTAACCTCAATATCTCTGGGTAGCAAGGCCTCCTGGCCCAATTTGGCGCCACCAGAATGACTGTCGCTGCCTCCTCCCAAACTTTGCGCAAGGGATGCTCTAGCAGAGAGATTGGGGGAAAGGCATAAATCAAGGAGGACTAGGCTCATGGAATCACCAGAGCCCCTACTCCTATAGCACAAAAATCCCCTGCTTGGGACACAAACAGCTGGACTTTGTTGTTGAATCGGGATGCCAGTAGATCAACCTCTGGCGTCCCCCAGCGCAGGCAAATTTCCCGAAACACTTCGGGATGTAGTGACCACTCACCCGGGTGTATCTGTTGGCGGCTGAGAAGTCCGCCTTCCAATTATCCCACGTCTGGGATGTGAACTGCAGAGAGTCTTGCAAAGCTGCCACCGCCATGGTCTTGTCCGCCTGTACCCTTATCAGGTAACCCTGCAACCTGGATGTCCAATCCCTCAGAGCTAGCCAAGTAGCTTGTAGCTCTAGGAGGTTTATGGGCAATCTCTGCTCCACCAAGAACCATCTCCCCTGGACTGTGGAGTTCCCCATGACCACGCCCCAGCCTATAAGACTGGCATCTGTGGTCATAATCTTCCAAGATATGGGAAGAAAAGATCTGCCCTGAGTCCGATTCTGGTTTACTAACCACCAGGCGAGACTCCATCGAGCCCCGGGAGATAAGGATATGCAGGAATCTGAAGTCTGCAATTGTCTGTTCCACTCTGCCAGGATGTTGCGCTGAAGCGCCCTGGAGTAACACTGTGCATAAGGAACTGCCTCGAAAGAGGCTACCATCCTCACACAGAGGAGAACTGAAGAGTGTCTCATCGCCCTCACCTGGCTACCAGAGCCTTGAGGTCGCTGATCCTCTCAGCGGTGAGAGTATCCTTGCCTGGACTGTATCTAGCTATAGACCTAGATATTCCAGAGACTGAACTGGGTCTAGTAAGGAAAACCCTACATACATGACCCAACCCCTGTCTACCAGGATTGTTAGGGTCACCTTCTGCCTGAGTCTGCACCGAGACTGATTTCTGAGCAAGAGGTTGTCCAGGCATCCCATTATAAGGACCCCCCGTGACCTTATAAGCCCATCACTGGAGCTAGAAACCTTATGAAGATTCAGGGAGCTACTGCGATCCTGAATGGCAGAGCCAGAACTGGTAGCGCTCTTCTATCAAAGAAACACAGAAAAAAACCTCTGAAGAGGTAGCAAATTTGGTGCAGGCAAATATGCATCCTTGATATCTATTGAGGCCAAAAAATCTCCTTCCTAGAGCGAGGCAATTATTGAGCAGATTGACTCAATGTGGAACGGCCGTACTGCAAGAAATTGGTTTAGGGCCTTGAGATCTAGAATAGGCCTTACCTCCCCGCTTTGTTTCTGGACCGTAATAGGTTTGAGTAGTAAGTAAGCATGCATCTGTTTATGCACAACACGCATTCAAAGGCATCAGGTGTGTCTGCGTCATGTGCGCTATGCCTCATGCGACCTATGCAGACACCTATGCCGAAAAAGGCGCCAATGCAGACACGAGTCTCAATGCAACACAAGTCTTCCATGCGACCCATGTCTCCATGAAACATGCTTCCATGTGATACATCGCTAAGCGACGCAAGTTTTATGCGACATGTGTCACTTTACAACTTTGTGTTTTAGCCCACGTGTTTTAACAACCATGTTTTACCAACGGTGTTTTTAAGCAATCAAGCGTTTATGCAAACACATGCTCCTGCAAACATTAATTTAGGCAGACGTGCTTTTTTAGCAATCATGCGTTTAAGTCAGTTTGCAAGCATGCCCCTGTTCAACTGTAACCGGCTCAGGCAGGATGAGCAAGGCACATATGGATCCAATGCAGCCTCTATGCTGCTTCAGACAGTAAACCTAAATAAATAAAGCTCTGATGCCCAACCAAGGAAAAAGAAGCCTTTAATAAAGACTGCAGCCTTTTATCTGCAGGGTCTTTAACACCTGGGCATTATCAACAGGACAGGCCAGGTATTAACTTAGGGATGTGACTGCTGCATGGACAGCTGGTACTCCCCCCTTGCAAAAAGCTTTCCTGCAGAGGAAAGATTAGAAGGAACAATCAATCTGTCCGGGGCGCACCCCGTCAGCATATATCACCCTCTCAAGGAGAGAGCAAATCCCTGCACACCTTGTATTTTAAATGACCCAAGGAAGGAATACACATCCACAGGACTCTCAGCTAGAGGTACCTAAATGCTGCACGTACCTTGTGTGTAAGTGCCTGGATCAGCAGCCTCTGAGATAGAGAGGCAGGTGTCCTTGGGGGATTCTTCTAGCTCAGGATTCTCTGAAGCAGAAGGGTCTGCAAAAGAATCGGCCATATCCCCTGCAGCTACCTCCTCTCCCTCATCAACCCATTCTCACTCCAGAATCGGAGGGTTAGGGGAAGGAGACCTGTCGCCCTTCTCACCCTGTGTGATAGAAGCAATCATACCAACAATCCTGGTTTTCAAGTTCAGGTCATCTTTAGTAACATACTGTGAGGAGACAGATGAGGGGTCAACTACCATACCAGACAGCCGCAGCGGCTCAAATTGCCCAGTCGCTTTTGGTCTGTCAGGGGAAGCAATGGAAACAGTGATCCAACTAGCCTTAGCAAGGGCTGTGGTAACACCTGTGCCTCTAGCTTTATTACAGGCAGCTTTGCCCCCCCCCCCCCCTTTGCTTCTTGGAAGCCATGGCTGCTAGTGCATGCACTGCTTTGCCCATGTTCCCCGAACCCAGCTTCCTGCCCAGCCTGACTCAGCTCCCACCCCTAGACTCCCATGTCACCAGGAGGATCTGTAGCCTACTTCCCCGCCATGTCTGCTTCACTTCCTAGTGAAGAGACAGTTTAGTAATGGCGCAGGCTCCCCCTGGTGGCAGCTTTCAGGAACTGCAGGTAAGACCAATCATGACTGTCTTTCTAGCCGATCCCTCTGGTGGTGAGAAAAAAGAAGTGCAAGCAAAAGGAGGGAAAATTTAAACAAACTTTTTCCTATGCATGCAGGAAGCCAGCTGGGTTCAGTAACATTATCCCCATTGGGGATTACTAACCATTCCTGCCGCAGGGCCTGGAGGAGACTGCAGGCCCAACCTTAACCCATTAGAGCAGGCTCTGTCTCAAGGGGTACCCATTCTGAGGGTCCTCTCCCTTGGACCCTACAGGCGTACCTTGGTTCAGTGTTCCAGGTTTACCTTCACGCAGGATCCAGCGCCATATATCGCAGTTTCTTCTGTCTATTTAGCGAGGCCTGGGTACCATTTATCTTAGCTTAATGCCGTTTGAAATGGATCCGGTATGAAGGCTGTCCCCGATTCTAAAAGGACCTGTGTGGGAACCAGCATAAAAGCTCCACAGAGCTGTAGAAGTGACCATCCACCTTCAAGACACTGGCAAAAAAACTGATGTGCTCCCAATATGGGAGGGGTTATATAGGAGAGGGTACTTCCTGTTTCCTGTTTTTATAAAACACCAGTGTCCATTTACCTATAAAGTGGCGTATAACCCAGATGTATTGAATATATAGCCTGCTCTGTGTCCCGTGATGTCCAAGAAAGAAATAGGACCACCATCCGTCTGTTTTTTTGCGGGCAGGATTGGCAACTCCATAGGGGAGACTGGAGGGTCCAATCAGGTCTGCCTAAAAAACTGACAGGCGGACCCTGATCGTACAGCCTTTGTGAAAGGGCCCTAAAATAGAGTGAGGAAACCTATTCAAAATAAGGGTAAATCCCTTCTTAGACAGTCGTGACTAAACAGGTGTCCCCATTGGAAGATTTCCCCTCACCTTCTGTTCGGTGACAACTGTAATAATGTAGCATTTCCCATCAGTTTCAATTCTGAAAACGACAGACACCATGACAAACAGAGGGGGAATCTCTCTAGCAAGAACACAGATGGTAATAAAAACCTGGTGGGTGTTTTCACTCATTTTGGCTTTAAATACATTTTAAAGCACAACTCCAGTCAGAATTTTTCTTTTTTTATGGATAACATAGGGGAGCTCAAGATCAATAGACAACAAATGACTTTCAATATGTTTATATTGTTTTGTATTCAATATGTTCAACAACCATAACCAAAGAACATATTGCAGTTTCAATTAGTTACAAGCATCTTGATAATGCAGACGGAAAAAGCAGGAAGCCAATTAACCACTTACGGACTGGACCGCCCACCGTGTATGTACATCGCTACTTTGATGTTAAATACCGGGGTCCAGTATTTTATTACACAGTGGGCGATCTTCTAACATAAAAGTGGTCCCAGTGGATTCGCCACAGGATCACTTTTATGGCCAGCGGGAGAGGTTCTCACCCCTCACCCCCTCCGTCGCTTCCCAGTCCTTTCCGCCACTTACCGGAGAGATCAGCAGACGGAAACAATACAATCCGGTGTACTGATAGGCAGGAAGTCGAGAGGGCAAGATGGCTCCCACTCAGCTCTATGCCCTTGGGGGACCTGAGCGATGCCAAATGTCACTTCTGCCCTCCGCCCTTAAAGGGCCCATTTTTTTTTTTTTTTATGTAGAAAAATAAAGTTCCATTTTTTTTTTAAATTCCTTTTAAGTGTAAATGTGAGATCTGAGGTTTTTTTGAGCCCAGATCTCACATTAACCAGTTGCCAACCGTCTGCCGTGGATTGACGGGGCAACATGGCTCTCCTGCGCAAACCGCCATCACCGACGACGGCAGACGCAGAAGCGAGTATTGTGGGCGCGCTTGCTCACGTACTCACAGTGTAGCGGGGGAGCCAGTGAGCAGGTGGGACAGACTATGTCCACCGGCCACCCGCGATCGCTTCCCAGCAGTCACAGAACGGGGATCCCCGTTCTGACAGGGGAGAAGGAGAGCGATCGTATGTTACCTGTATATGGGAGCAGCAACCACTCCCCCCCCCCCCAATCCTTGATCGCACCTGTTAACCCATTGATCGCACTCTAGTGTAAACCCCTTCCCAGCCAGTGACATTCACGCAGTAATTATTGCATTTTCACAGCACTGATGTCTGTATAAATGCAAATAGTCCCAAAAAACTGTAAAAAGTGTCAGATATGTCCGCCGCAATATCGCAGTCCCGCTAAAAATCACAGATCGCCGTCATTAAAAAAACAAACAAACCCATAAATGAATTCTCATCGTTTGTAAAACGCAGCAACTTTTGCGCAAATCGATCAATATACACCTATTTTACCAAAAATATGAGGAAGAATATAAATCGGCCTAAACTGATGAATAAATTAGTTTAATATATTTTCTCTGGATATGTATTATAGCAAAAAGTAAGAAATATTGTTTTCTTTTTCAAAATTGTCGCTTTTTGTTTATAGCGCAAAAAATAAAAACCGCAGAGGTGATCAAATACCACCAAAAGAAAGCTCTATTTGTGGGGAAAAAATGTCAATTTAGTTTGGGTAAAATGTCGCACGACCGTGCAACTGTCAGTTAAAGCAAAGCAGGGCCGAATCGCAAAAAGTGCTCTGGTCAGGGAGGGGGCAAGTCCTCCCAGAGCTTAAGTGGTTAAAGAGCTCGGACCTACTTGTCTCTATTACAAGGGATATTTAAATTCCTTGTAATAGGAATAAAAGTAACTTTTTTTTTTTTTTAAAGGAACAGTGTAAAAATAAAACATAAAAAAGGAAAAACAAAAAAAAGTTTAAAGCGTCCCTCCGAGCTCGCGTGCAGAAGCGAACGCATACGCAAGTCAAGCCGGCATATGTAAACGGTGTTCAAACCACACATGTGAGGGATTGCCATGATCGTTAAAGCGAGAGCAATAATTCTAGCACTAGACCTCCTCTGTAACTCTAAACAGATGTCCTGTAAACATTTTTAAAGCATCGCCTATGGAGATTTTTTTAAGTACTGTAGTTTGCTGCTATTCCAAAAAAACAAAAAAATATTAAAAAAAAACATTTTTTTTCACCGGTTTTGGCCGATTTATATTCTTCCTCATATTTGTGATAACAAAAAAAACAAAAAACACAATTGGCGTTTATTGAATGGTTTGCGCAAAAGTGGCCGTGTTAATTTCTGGGGTTTTTATTTATTTTTTATTGTTTACAAGTAATGGCGGCGATCTGCGATTTTTAGCAGTACTGCGATATTGCAGCGGTCATGTTGGACCATTTTGACACTTTTTTGGGACCAATGACATTTATTCAGCGATCAGAAATGTAAATGTTCACCGACTACTGTATAAATGTCATTGGCAGTGAAGGGGTTAACCTGGGGGGGGAGAGCTAGGACAGCCTGGTCACTAGGAATGCGCAGCGCGACTCGCGCATGCGCAGTGGGTGCCCGGCCGTGAAGCCAGACTGGGTGCCCACACTAAGAATGGCGGGGCCATCGGGAGGGGGGAGATGAGCGAGGCTTCGGGCGCAGCCGTCACTGGACCGGGAGACAGGTAAGTTACTGTTTATTAAAAGTCAGCAGCTACACTTTTTGTAGCTGCTGACTTTTAACAAACAAAAAAATGTGTGGAAATCCGCTTTAAAGGGGAGTTCTAACCAGTTAAAAATCAGCAGCTACAAAAAGTGTAGCTACTGATTAATCGCCTGAGGGCTCGCTCTTCTTCCCCTCCCCTCTGCCGCGCCGGCATCACAAGTGTAGGCACCCGGCTTTGGCTTCAAAGCCGGGTGCGAGTCGCGCTGCGCCTTGTGAATGGCCGGCGCATCTTCTGGGACCTGTGACGTGTCCTAGAAGATCGCCGGGAGTGCTGCTTCTGTCAGTGAACTCAGAGAAAAGGATTTTACGGTAAGTTTTAATAAAATCCCTTTTTCTCTTACGTTCACTGACAGACACAGCCCTTCATTGACAAGTGGGGATGTCCCAAAGCTGTGTCAGTCAAGAGGGGTGGGTAAACGACAACAACTGTACCCAACAGAATCCTCTCAGGAGGCACCAGCCGCACCTACACTGCCGCCTGTAAAACTTTACGTCAAAAGCAGCATCCGAAGATGCTGACACATCAACTTTATAAAACTTAGTAAACGTGTGCACCGAGGCCCAAGTAGCCGCCTTGCACACCTGTGACACCGAAGCCTGGTGTCTGAAAGCCCAGGAAGTGCTAACTGCCCCGGTGGAAAGAGCCGTGACTGGAAAAGGGGGTACCTTGCCCCGAACAGTATACGCATGGGTCACGGTCTGTCTGATCCAACAGGAAACAGTAGCCGAGGCCACCAATCCTTTGCGCGGACCATCCGTCAGTACAAACAACGCATCAGACTTCCGAAAGGAAGCTGTAGCTGCCAAATACACCCGCAAAGCCCTCACGACATCCAATGAATGTAACTCAAATTCCTTGGGTTGCGATGGATGCGGACATAATGAAGGAAGAACAATATCTTCATTTATGTGAAAAGAAGAGACCACCTTCGGTAAAAACGAAGGAGAAGTACGCAAGACCGCCTTGTCCTTATGAAGGACCAAGTAAGGAGACTTGCAGGACAACGCTGCCAACTCAGACACCCGCCTAGCAGATGTGATGGCCACCAAAAAGGCCACTTTCTGCGACAGCAATTGTAAGGGAATATCCCTGATCTTCCCATATGGCGGTTTCTGCAGCACAGAAAGAAGCCAATTCAAATCCCACGGTGCCATAGGCGGCCGTACCTGAGGAGCCACATGGCGCACACCTTGCACAAATGCATGAATCAACGAATGTGACACCAAAGGCTGCTGAAATAGAATCGCCAGAGCCGAAATCTGACCCTTGAGAGTACTCCATGCCAATTTTTTTTATCCAGGCCCTGCTCCAAAAAAAAAAAAAAAAAAGCCAGGACCCTGGACACAAAATAAGAGCGAGGGTTCCAACCCCCTGCCTCACACCAGGCAATATAGGCCTTCCAAGTGTGATGATAAATCTTGCGCGAAGTACTGTTACGCGCTTTAAGCATGGTAGGGATCACGGAGATCGTGACACCCGTATCCCTTAACACCTGGGACTCAATAGCCAAGCCGTCAAAGCCAGCGAGGGTAAAGCAGGGTGCAAGATGGGCCCCTGAGACAAAAGGTCTTCACACAGAGGAAGACGCCAGGGAACATCTGCCACCATTCGTACCACGTCTGCGTACCAAGGACGCCGAGGCCAATCTGGAGCCACCAGGATTGTCAGAATCCCCTCCGCTTCCACCCTGCGCAGTAGCCGCGGTAGAAGCTTGATGGGAGGAAAAGCGTATAGGAGCTGATACCGACTCCAAGGCGCTACCAGCGCGTCTGGCGGCCGCCAGCGGGTCTCTCGTCCTGCACAGAAATGTTTTCACTTTGTGATTGAACCGAGATGCCATAAAGGTCCACATCTGGCGTGCCCGACTTGTGGCAAATCTGGCGGAACACTTCTGGATGTAGGGACCATTCCCCCTGATCCAGTGTCTGGCAACTGAGAAAATCCGCCTGCCAATTCTCTACGCCCGGAATGTAAATGGCGGAGATTGCCGTCACGTGAAGTTCTGCCAATCGCAGAATGAGAGCCGCTTCCGCAGCTGCTGCCGAGCTCCTCGTTCCGCCCTGATGGTTCACATACGCCACTAGCGTGGCGTTGTCCGACTGGACCCGAACCGGGAGGCCGCGCAACCTTACCGTCCAGTGGGAGAGGCAGAGCCTAATCGCCCTCAGCTCCAGCACATTGATCGGAAGGAGAGATTCCTGCGCCGACCAACGGCCCTGAGCAGACAGCTGCCCCAGGACCCCCCCCCCCCCCCAGCCCGATAGGCTGGCGTCTGTCGTGACTATCGACCAATTCAGGGGAAGAAATTAGTTCCAACGTCAGAGCCGGGGCCTGAAGCCACCAGGTCAATGATCCTCTGGTCTGAGGATCCAGTCTGATCAGCTGGACCAGGGACAGTGGAGACTTGTCCCACCGTGACAGAATCGCTCGCTGAAGGAGCAGAGTGTGACTCTGGGCGCAAGGTACCGCCTCGAAGGCTGAAACCATGAGCCAACACCTGCATACAGAACCGTAAGGAAGACCACCGGCGTGACAGCAGGGTTCGCACCGCTGCTTGTAGTGTCAGTAACTTGGCCAGAGGTAAAAACACCTTCGCCTGCTCCGTGTCCAGAACCAGACCCAGGTATTCCAGGCGACAGGACGGCATCACCGTCGACTTCTGCAGATTGATCAGCCAGCCGAAGTCCTTCAATGACGCCATGGTGATAGTTCTCCACCAGAGCCGAAGCAGACTCCACTCTCAGTAGCAGATCGTCGAGGTATGCTACCACCGCAATGCCTCTCTGCCTCAGCAGCGCCATCACCGGGGCCACCAGCTTGGTGAACACCGAGGAGCCGAGGCCAGACCGAAGGGCAGTGCCACGAATTGGTAATGAAGATCTCCCACCGCAAAGCGCAGAAAACGCTGGTGCCGGAGACAGATGGGGACGTGGAGATACGCGTCCTTGATATCCAGGGACGCCATGAAATCCCCTTGGTGCAGGGCGGCCACGACCGAACGGACAGATTCCATCCTGAATTTTCGCGCTTTCACAAAGTGGTTTAGCGCCTTCAGGTCCAGAACTGGCCTGACCCCCCCCCCCCCCCTTTTTTGGGGACCACGAATAGGTTTGAGTAGAAGCCGTGAAACCTCTCCAACTGAGGCACTGGCACGATCACTCCCTGGTCGGAGAGTGCCTGAACAGCCCTTAGGGGGGCCTCCCGACGCCGCTGAGGGAGTCTCAAGTTCAATGACAAGAACCTGTCTGGGGGTAAAGTGCTGAACTCTATCCTGTACCCGGAGGACACCATTTCCTGCACCAACCGGTCGAAAATGCGGGCAGTCCACCTGTCTGCGAACCCCAGAAGATGGCCCCCCACCCGAAATTCGGGTGGGGGCAACCCATCATGCGGAGGAGGACTTCTCCTCTGTCTTTTCGCTCTTGCGTTGCCAGGGGCGTTTACCGGCCCCTGCGGCAGGCTTGCCAGGCCTCGACCCCTTGCCCGCTGCGCCAGGGGCACGAAAAAACCTCTTCTGACCCGAAGAAGCAGGACCCTGCTTGCGGCAGAACTCCCGCCGCCCAGGCTCAGAGAGAAATGTACTCTTCCCTTCAGTGAAATCCTTGATGATTTCATCCAACTGCGCCCCAAAGAGTCAACCACCCTGAAAAGGAAGATCCGTAAGACCCTTCTTAGACGCATGGTCACCCGACCACGAGCGCAACCAGAGTACCCGTCTGATAATGACTGCAAAAACAGACATTTTAGACAACATGGGGAGCAGGTCCAGAGCTGCATCACACAGGTACCGAAGACCCTGAAACAAATGATCTGCCCTCTGCGATGCCTCAAGCGTCCTCCCACAGCCCAAATCATTCTGCAGCTCCGTCGTACACTCGGACAGAGATGGCCGACCCTGCCAGCAGGAAAAGTGCTTTTGACACCGCCTCCGTCCGCCTATCGGCTGGGTCCTTAAACGAGGGAGAGCCCTCCAAAGGAATGGTCGTTGCCTTGTTCAGGCGAGCCACCGGGGGGTCCACTGCAGGGGATGCCCACTTTTTTACAAAACTATCCTCAAAAGGGTAGCGGATAGCGAAACGTTTAGGTAGGGCGAAGGAATTCTGCGGACGCTGCCATTCCTGATAAACCAGGTGGTCAAAAAATTGATCATAAGGATAAGCCTTAGGGGACCTGGGTGGGCTAGCAGACCTGCAAACGTATGCGGACTCCTGCGACTCCCCTGCTTGGTCCAGTCGCAAGGACGCACAGACATTAGTAATCAGTGCGGGCACCAGCGCCTTTTCGTGCGCAACCGAAGCCCCCTGGTCTTCTTCGCTGTCCGAGGGAACTAGTTCGTCCTCTGAGAGTTCCACGGGGGTCCCTGTGACCCCCGAAGCCACTTCCGGTTCAGACTCTTCCCCTGAGGAAAGAGGGGGAGGCGGACGCTTTTTAGGGGCCCCCAGAGCCCTGCTCGGCCCCTCCCGGGGAAGGAGCTCCCCAAATACTGCTCTCAGCTGGTCCAGGGACACCAGGGTCCCCGGCGCAGGTTGCGCTGCCGCTGACTCCTCCTCAGAAGGACCCGCAGGGTCATCTGCCATCGTACCACCAGAAGTGACAGGCAAATAAAAAATGCCCTGACACCCCCACAATGCAGCCCCACAGACCAACCAGGGAGGCCCCAGGAGGACTGCACCCACCGCTACCAGCACCCCAGCTATACTTGCTGTTTTGTGCCTCACAAGCGCTGCGTCCTAGTAGGAGTGCTTAGGGACCGCCAGTCATAGAGCCTGTGCCGCCTGTTTTCATCCATACTGTCCCAAGTGAAAGAGAAAGCAAAACGGCAGCAGCACGTTTTTCTTTCCAGGGACATCCAATATGGCCGCCGAACGTTCACTAGAGGCCAAAGCCTGTATACAGGCCGCGACTACGGCAAAATGGCCGCCGCTCAGCACTAGAGGGAAAACCTCAGGAAAATGGCCGCGGCTACGGCAAAATGGCGGCGATACGCCATCGCCGCATGGCTGTGCGGAAGCGCGGGGTGCGGTGGGGGGGGGACACTAGCCCAGCGAACACCCTCCACCGGCCGGCCAAATCGCTAAAAATCTCCCCACCCCCCCCCTCCGCACCCCTGGGGGGGAAAAGAGGGGGTCACTCACCAGTCCGACGGGCGTAGTGGGTAGCCATCCAGTTGCAGACCTTCCTCCCATGTCGGAGAGGGATGCTGCAGGCCACAGGCCCCTGGACAGGAACTAGGTCCGGTCACAAGTGGGGGTCACCGACTGGCCGCCCGCACGGAACGGGCACGATGTGGCGGGCCCCGCCGAGGCTAGGGCTAGCTCGCATCGGTTGGCCGCGCTGGGGAGAGTGCAGGATTCTAGCTATCCTCTATGTCCCAGCCGGCTTGATAGCAGACTTCATCAGATAACTTGAAAAAAAATAAAAAAAAAGCGGTAGCAAAAAAGATGAACCGCAGATCCCATAAGGGAGCCAGGACTAACTCCTTGCACTAGGCATAATAAAACTGATATGCTAAGCAGAACAGGGGTTATATGGGAGAGAGAGGACGGCCCCCTGGGAGGGGCCAGCTTGCTTTCTTTCTATTTGCCTAGTCAACTCCTGGTAGGATGTGCATATAACCCCACTTGTCAATGAAGGGCTGCGTCTGTCAGTGAACGCAAGAGAAAAAATGACATGCCATTTGTGGCATGTTCGGGGATCACCTACCCTTAAAGCGGAATTTTTACTTTTGGGTGGACTTCTGCTTTAATGTAATATCTTTCACATTATACAAAAAAAAACTGGGCTAACTTTACTGTTTTATTTTTTAATTAAGATTTTTTTTTCCCCCAAAAAATTAAGTTTGTAAGACCACTACGCAAATACGGTGTGACAAAGAACTGCAGCGATATCCATTTTATTCTCCAGGGTCTTTGTTAAAAAAATGTATAAATAAGTCAGAAACAGGCTTGGTCCTTAAGTGCTTAAACAACAAACGTTGCTAATTGTACACCTTTACTGGGCTAGACAATGTGTCTTTTTGTTCAATAAGAAGATATGTAGAATTCTGAGATCAGGAAAATGCCAGGCCATGATCATACTATTTATAGAGAGAATTCAGCTTAAAAAACAGAGCAATTTCTATATACCTGGTCTGAGGTCCAGAACCCTGAGTCTGTAGCAGCACTGGGGTCACGTCCCGGCTGTTGCCACTCTGTGAGAACACGGACTTTGTTCCTGCTTGGCTGATTCTGGCCACAGACTAAACAAGAGAACATAGAAGGGTCACAGTGAGTATTGAATCACCCACAGAACATATTTAATGCAGACAAATGTTTGAGGAAATTGCAAACCTTCTTAGCAGGAGTACCAGAGGATGGCACATCGAGGACACAGGACGAGTTGTATGTCTGTAAATACGACCCATCTCCCGGGCTGGGCGTTTCTAGTGGCAAAATCCCAAAACTGGCAGAATATATAAAGGAACAGAGCAGAACTAGTCAGCCAACAAATGTATATTTTTCAACAGCTGGCATAGATTCCCAAATTTGCCTTTATAATTAACTTTCTTTAATCCCCTGAACAGAAGAACTCAGACAGAAAGGAAGACTAGCAGAGTCAGACAATCAAGTTCCACTACTGTGAACCTGTATACAGTAGGGCAGAGCATAAAGAGGACCTCATTAGGTTGCTGCTGTTCCTTCACTGTCCAGTAATGCTGGGGAAGGAAGGCAACACCACTGTATTCCTTAAAGCCCAACTCCGGGCAATACAATTATCCCTTGCAGTAGGGCTGTGCCCACACTGCAAGGGTTAAATTTCTTGTTTATGCCTAGGGTAAAAAATAAAAGATTTACTTACCTGATCCCCTGTTCCTCCCCGCAGCATCAACACCCCCATACTACACAAGGTTCACTTTAAAATGTTACACTACCTAAAACTGATGTTCCAGTTTTTGGGTGATCCTGAAGATAAAGGACTCTCGCAGCAAGCTCTCCAGTACTTAGGTTGCCAAATAAGCATGCCTTCAAAGCTCCCATCCTCCTTGATGGACTTTTAATTTATATATTGAACGATGGGAACATCCATGTGTGAAAGAACACCAAAAAAACTCCAAAATAGACAGGAACAGAACTAGGAACTATTGCAAAAGATCTTCTAAGTGGAGTGGCCAATAAATCTAAATAGCCGGTAAATGACTCTGCCCACCAGACTCCATTAATCATTGCTGAAAGCCAAAGGACAACTACTACTGCTCCAGGCCAAGTGTTACAAAGTTAAGATCATCTTACCTGGGTGTGAGCGGGCTCAGTGCTGCCGGACCTCCCAATAGACTGCGCCCGCTTTTTGGTTTGTTCTGAATCTGTTTGGACAATATAGAGGGGCCGGTTCCCAAGGGCAAAGCATCAGGAGAGATCACTGCTGGGTCTATGTAGGACATGGAGGAGTCCGTGTTCAAGGAGTACTTTATGTTGGAGGATTCCAGGTTCAATCTATTTAATTCCTGCCAAAATATATAAAAATAAGGGAGGTTGTTTTTTAAGGTCACTCTGAGGCCCTCAGTGGTCGCCAACTCTGCCAAAAGGCAAAATACTGGGGATGTTGTGCATTAGGAGGAAGCAATACATGGATACCTTCTCCCAGCTATGAAGCATATGCATATGTGTCCTGATCTGACTGGTAAGAAGGTGCGCCACTGCACAGGGTGACAACACTGCATTCGAAACAGCATTTCTATTCTGTGGGGAAACGTCTGTCAACTCACAGGATCACAATGTATTTAATTAAGGAACTGGCTTTAAGAAAATAAAAGCTGTCGATTTTGTTTACTTTTGTCAACAAACCCCATTGAGTTCAACAGGCAGAGGGGAGCTAGTTAAAGTTGGACTCCAAGTAAAACTTTGTTTCTGAAATATTGGGGAAAGGGTAGAACGTCTGTTGGGTTGTCTAGTGATGTGCCCCCTTGTTTGGGTAGATATCGCTTCAATTCCTATCCCAATGACAACATTGGGGGTAATTCAATAAAGCTGCCCTGCCTCTTTTCTGACATTAACCTCCCTGGAGGTTATCCAGAGTGTGGCTCGGGGTGAGTTTTCAATACCAAAAGCAGTAACCCGAGCCACACTCGGGAACGCATCGCAGGATCCAGGGAAAGTTACTTACCTTGTCCTCTGGATCCTGCAGTGTGTCCTCGCTGTGTCCTCTGGCGGAATCTTTTGCCCGATGCCTCTGGGTTCCGGGCTCCGTTCCCTGCGATCGTTGCAGCAAATTCAAAATGTGAAACGCACATAACACATACAGTACACTGTAATCTGTAAGATTACATTACTGTATGAAATCATTTCATATCCCTTTTGTCCCTAGTGCTTTGTCCAGTGCCCTGCGTGCACTTTTATATTATATATGTCATTCTTTCTGCCTGGAAACTTGACAATGTCCATGGCATCCAAAAAGTGTCCTTTTATGTCAAAAGCAGTTTTGGACCAGCTAGAAAACAGTGATAGTAAATAAAGAATCACTTGCAGAATTGAGCGATACTGATTAGTGATGAAATTTGTCATCAGACACTGAAAGTGACAACAGCGACAATTCTGCAACTGAGCAAATTTCAGTGTTTTTGGCTTGATTATATTATCGAATACATTTTTATTATTTTTGATATTTATAGCCATTTAATTTATATATATTTATTTTATAATTTAGGATTTTGTTATTTCAAACTTTATCATACCCGGGATGTCTACTAGGCTCTTGCTTGGACAGATTTAAGCGAGTTATTCACAAGAATTACAGGCCAAATTTCTATGCGAATCAATGTACTGCTTTGAGACACAAAAATCTGACGTAATCATATTGCCAGGGAGGTTAAAGTGATTGTAAAGTCTCTTTTTTTTAAAATAACAAACATGTTATACTTACCTCCTCTGTGCAGTTGGTTTTGCACACAGCAGCCCGGATCCGCCTCTTCTCGGGCCCCTCTTTGCTGCTCCTGGCCCCGCCGTCCTATTGAGTGCCCCCACAGCCAGCAGCTTTCTATGGGGGCACCCAAGCCGAGTCAGAGTTCCATTTATCCATTCAGACACAGAGCTACGACCCAGCCCGCCCCTCAGGAGGAGTGTCCCGGATGGCATAGACATCGCTGGAGAGAAGGAGCTCAGGTAAGTAATTGGGGGGTGCTGCTGTACACAAGAGGTTTTTTATCTTAATGCATAGAATGTATTAAGATAAACATTCTGCCTTTACAACCCCTTTAATCCCTCTTGTTACGGTATTGCATCAAATTCATGAAGCATATGCGACACTTTTGGCTTTGACAGCA
The DNA here is from genome assembly GCA_018402905.1 of Glandirana rugosa. Taxonomy (NCBI): domain Eukaryota; kingdom Metazoa; phylum Chordata; class Amphibia; order Anura; family Ranidae; genus Glandirana; species Glandirana rugosa. The sequence goes on along the minus strand of BLSH010534343.1, from coordinate 85,366 downwards.
ACTCATGCACCAAATTCCTAAATTCCCTAATTTCCCCAACATTTCCGTCTTACAAATAGAATTATGTAAGATACGTAATTCTATTTTTTGGAGAACACATGTCGTCGTGGGGGGTTAATGAATGGACTCGAGGAAGAGAGGTCGCTACAGATACGGTAGGCCCTGTGAGGAGGACTCCCCGCCCGACCCAGCATCGAGACACAGACTTACCTATTTACCTTGAGACTGAGCCGAACCCACGGGGGTATCTTTCGACGACCGACACCCCCGTGAGTTATCCTGCCGCCCCGGTCCTCGTCGTTTCTCCCCGGGCTCTTCTCCGCCTAGGCCCGACGACACACGTTTTGGTTGACGTGTCTC
>BLSH010534340.1:37825-59969 GCA_018402905.1 Glandirana rugosa | reverse complement strand
CAGCATTTGAAATCTCAAATTCCCCCAACAATCTGAACGTTGAGCACGATCGTGGCGATCGTTGTTTTAAGCAGAGTTTGATCTGCAACTCAAAGCAGCGGTATTTGAAATCTCAAATTCCCCCAACAATCTGATCGTTGAGCACGATCGTAGCGATCGTTGTTTTATGCAGAGCTTGATCTGCAACTCAAAGCAGCGGTATGTGAAATCTCTAATTTCTGCTATCTGTCCTCAGAGCAACAGCACAGACAGCAGTAGTAAAGTAATCTATCTCAGGATGTAGGATCAGGTCTTAAAATGTCTCAAATCTGTCCCTCAAGCTTTCAGCTTCCTTTCCCTACACTAACCCAAGGAGCATGTGACTGCAGCACTGTGACTCCAGCTTATAAAGAGGCTGGGTCACATGATGCAATGGCCAATCACAGCCATGCCATTAGTAGGCATGGACGTGATGGCTTCTAAGGGCAAACCAGTGAAACGCTTGTTGATTGGCTGTCCTGCAGCTTCTCAACACGTGGAGTAAAATAGCAGAACCCCGGACCGAACCCGAACGATTTTTGAAATGTCCGGGTCCGTGCCACGGACACCCAAAAGTTCGGTACGGACCCGAACGTTACAGTCCGGGTTCGCTCAACACTAGTCAGTACTACACATGTTGGTATAAACCTGGTGCTGTAATCCCTTCCTTTAATTTTGATGTCAATTGCCAACTATATTTGTCCTTTAAAATATTGCACATCACTAGAGTTGAGCGAACCCGAACTGTAAAGTTCGGGTTCGTACCGAACTTTGGGGTGTCCGTGTCCCAAACCCGGACATTTTTTAAAAAGTTTGGGTTCGGGCTCGGGGTTCGGGTATTTTTTCGTGCCTGTTGAATAGCTGCAGGGCAGCCAATCAACAAGCGTTTCCCTTGTTTGCCCTTAGAAGCCATCACACCCATGCCTACTAATGGCATGGCTGTGATTGGCCAGTGCATCATGTGACCCAGACTATTTTTGGCGCCTGTTGAATAGCTGCAGGGCAGCCAAATTAGCATTCTAATATCATCTGATACTGCATTAGGTACAGGTTCCTGGCGCTGTGAGGGAAAGATTAGCATTCTAATATCATCTGATACTGCATTAGGTACAGGTTCCTGGTGTTGTGAGGGAAAGATTAGCATTCTAATATCATCTGATCCTGCATTAGGTGAAGGTTCCTGACACTGTGAGGGAAAGTTTAGCATTCTAATATCATCTGATACTGCATTAGGTACAGGTTTCTGGAGCTGTGAGGGAAAAATGAGCATTCTAATATCATCTGATACTGCATTAGGTACAGGTTCTTTGGTGCTGTGAGGGAAAGATTAGCGTTCTAATATCATCTGATACTGCATTAGGTACAGGTTCCTGGTGCTGTGAGGGAAAGATTAGCGTTCTAAAATCATCTCATACTGGTATAGGGAGAGGTTGCTGCTGTGAGGGGCAGATTAGTGTTCTAAAATCATCTCATACTGGTATAGGGAGAGGTTCCTGCTGCTGGTGTGAGGGACAGATTAGTGTTCTAAAATCATCTCATACTGCTATAGTGAGAGGTTTCTGCTGCTGGTGTGAGGGACAGATTAGTGTTTTAAAATCATCTCATACTGCTATAGGGAGAGGTTCCTGGTGCTGGTGTGAGGGACAGATTACTGTTCTAAAATCATCTCATACTGCTATAGGGAGATGCTGCTGCTGTGAGGGACAGATTAGTGTTCTTTTTTTTTTAATGAGATTTTGTTGAAAATATTATTGATGATTACAGGGTATCAACAGCAGATCTCAGGAGGAGTACAAACTCCTGATTGCTTGAAGCATTTGTTTGGATAAATAAAGTACAGTATAACATCATATAAAGATAAGTAACTTATGAACTGGATGGATCTTCTGCTGGGAAGGGGGAGAGGGGGAACCGAGTAGGGGAAAGAGGGGAAAAAGGGAGGGTGGGGGGTAAGGGGTGGGGGCGTCTGCACAGATCTTGGTAATGTTCAAAACAGGTACGTTTTTAGTCTTGTCGGGGATTATCTCAGAAATATGTAAATGGGTTGAAGGAGGAGTTTAATGTATCCTGAGAGTGGGTGAAGTCCAGAAAGGTTTTCCAGCGCTTGTAGAAACGTTTTTTGGCAGAGGGAAGGTTGAGATCGGTTAAGATTTTCTCCTTGTGGAGCTGAGTTACTAGCTCTTGTTTTACTTGAGGTATATTCGGGCTTGAAGGGGAGGTCCAATTTTTTAGGATTATTCTCCTAGCGGTGAAGAGGCACATTAGGATCCAGTCCTTGTTTGGGAGAGTCTGATCGGGTGACCATGTCAGTAGCTGTTTATCCCAATACCCAGAGATCAGAAGGAGGGGATCCTTGGGTAATTGAAGCAGAGTGATGTTGTGAATGAATGATATGATTTTGCCCAAAAGGCTGAGATAAATGAACAAACGAGCCGGGCAAACGAGCGTGAACCGTCAATATGCGTCCTTGCATGTCTGAGTTTGACGAGAGTATTTCACAAGGGAGGTTTTTGTGTATTAGTATGATGACCCCAGCCTTACGGCCGATTGCGTTGGATCCTAGCACTGTTCCCACCCAGATTGCTTCAAATGTGTCTCACGTAGGAGTGCTATATCAGTTTTTAACCTCTTCAGGTGCCTCAAGATCTTCATGCGTTTAATGGGGGACCTAAGACCTTTTACATTCCAAGAAACACATCTCATATGAGGGGTGGATTATAAGCGTTTGAAGCGGGGTGTAGAGGTGGGGGGTTGCATCCCAATGTGAGTGTAAAGAGAAGAGGAGAAGAGCGCTGTGGTTAAAGCCTGTAGAATTTATAGAGATGTCTACTGGTGTCAGGTGGAGAGGTTGGGGAGTGAAAGATGGATAGAAGGGGGGTCTGTAGTGTATTTTAAAACTACACAAGTGAACATACAAAACAAACATAGCAAATCATACCTGAACTTGGCTTTTTTCCACATGGGCTCAGACAGAGATCGCTCCCTACCACCGGCCATATGGCAAATTGAGACAGAGCCTGTGTAAAGCCTGGCAGCCATAAGTAGTGCGGCTTGAGATGTCGGAATGCGGGTGGTGAGCGGGGACTGCCTATTGTAGAGCCCGTGTGGAGAAAGACAAAAGGATAACACTAAGTAGTAACGAATGTCCAAAAATAATAACAGATAAAGCATACTAAGTTATACCCCTCGTAGAAACAGGCAGGGGAACCTAGAGGGAGTTCCTAGAGGCACATTGTAGGTGTTAGCGCCCTCAAACGAATGAACCTGTGGGAACTGGAGTAGAACAAAAGAAAGTTATGTAAAGGCAGTTCAAGTCAGCAGAGTTCCCCCGCATTGAGGGATCCAGATGGTTTAAGGCGTTTGGGTAAATCCCTCCTAGGGCTACGTTGGTCGAGAGATCTGGGTATTGGGGACGCCTTATGTGGTAAGTTGGAGAGCTGATCGGTATTGGTGGAGCGAAGGAATTTTTCCACTTCTTGGGGGTCGTGGAAGGTGAGTTGCTCTCTGCTAGGGGATCTGAGCCAGAGAATAGCTGGGAAGGCCAAGGCGAATTTCATCTGATGCTGGTGCAGTGTTGTACACACTTGTTGAAACGCTTTTCTTTTTTTTGAGACTTCAAGGGAATAGTCCGCAAAGATTAAGATTTTAACTCCGTCAATCAGGAGTGACTTTGTCTATATTTCTGCATTATATCAGCTTTGTCTGCGTAGTTCAAATATTTGGCAATGATGGTCCGGGGTGCCGTGCGTTCAGATTGCATACTCCCTATGCGATGAGCTGTTTCCACCATGCAGGGCCTAGGTAGGCCTAAAGCCTCCGGTATACGATTCGCACAGAACTCCATTAGGGTTGAAGGCTGAAGGGATTCAGGCAACCCCACAAAGCGTAGGTTGCTCCTTCTCGACCTATTCTCAAGGTCATCAAGTTTCTGAAGGACATATTGATTAGTTTTGGTTTGGGCTTGCTCAGCCACCTATGTCTGGTATAGTCCTTCTTCAATGTTAGCTATCCAGTTTTCCGCCTCATTTATGCGGGCCTTGTGTTCCCCCAGCTCCTTTTTAATTAGGAGCATCCCTGCACTGACAGCCTTTTCAACGGTTGCTGAAATTGTGGGTGCCAGGATCGCAGCCACAGCTTGGGCAATCCTGTCATGGGAGTCAGAGTCACCTGTGTGAGAGGAAGGGGCAGATGGGTTGCTCACCTCCATTGCCGTTGCAGCAGCGTCTGGCGCAATCGCCGTGTAGGCCGCATCCCCAACCTCGATTTGCGGCGGGGCCGGCGTTCCACATGGGCCGCCTTTACCGAGGTACCGCTCCATCGCTGTGTGGTGAGGGGGTGTTGCTGGTGTTGTCCGGGCAGCTATAGATGCCTGATGGTGTTCTGGGCTGGTTTTTTTTCGGCCGTGGAGTGGGAGCTAGCGTGGAGTGTTGCTACTCCATACGGCGCCGGAACCGGAAGTAGATTAGTGTTCTAAAATCATATACTGGTATAGGGAGAGGTTCCTGCTGCTGCTGTGAGGGACATATTAATGTTCTAAAATCATCTCATACTGGTATAGGGAGAGGTTCCTGCTGCTGCTGTGAGGGACAGATTAGTGTTCTAAAATCATATCATACTGGTATAGGGAGAGGTTCCTGTTGCTGGTGTGAGGGACAGATTAGTGTTCTAAAATCATATCATGCTGGTATAGGGAGTGGTTCCTGCTGCTGGTGTGAGGGACAGATTAGTGTTCTAAAATCATCTCATACTGCTATAGGGAGAGGCTCCTGCTGCTGTGAGGGATAGATTAGTGTTCTAAAATCATCTCATACTGCTATAGGGAGAGGTTCTTTCCTGGTGCTGGTGTGAGGGATAGATTAGCGTTCTAAAATCATCTCATAATGCTATAGAAGGTGGTTCCTGCTGCTGCTGTGAGGGATATATTTGTTTTCCAAAATCATCTCATACTGCTATAGGGAGAGGTTCCTTAATGGTGCTGATGTGAGGGATAGATTAGCGCTCTAAAATCATACCATACTGGTATAGGGAGAGGTTCCTGCTGCTGGTGTGAGGGACAGATTAGTGTTCTAAAATCATCTCATACTGCTATAGGGAGAAATTCCTGCTCCTGCTGTGAGGGACAGATTAGCGTTCTAAAATCATCTTATAATGCTATAGGGAGTGGTTCCTTTCTGGTGCTGGTGTGAGGGATAGATTAGCTTTCTAAAATCATCTCATACTGCTATAGGGAGAGGTTCCTGCTTCTGCTGTGAGGGATAGATTAGTGTTCTAAAATCATCTCATACTGCTATAGGGAAAGGTTCCTGCTGCTGCTGTGAGGGACAGATTAGTGTTCTAAAATCATATCATACTGGTATAGTGAGTAGTGTTGAGCGAACTCGGACTGTAAAGTTCGGGGCCGTACCGAACTTTTGGGTGTCCGGGACCCGGACCCGAACCCGGACTTTTCAAAAGAAGTCCGGGTTCGGGTCCGGGGTTCTGGTAATTTTACTAAAAGTTCTGAAAATTGCTGTAAAAAAGTCCTGGAAAGTCCTAGAGGTGTGCAACAGGAAGGAAAATGGGGGTAAGGGTGTGACAAGTGCCCTACAAAGAAATGGGGACAGGGAAATAACTTTAAATATTTAAAAAAAAAATCAAAAAAATCAAAAAAATCAAAAATGGAGGTGGATGTAGACCATCTTCAAACTGTGTGTGAAAAGTATTAATTAATCGTAGAAGACATATCACTGTTCTAAAATCATCTTCAAACTGTGTGAAAAAAGTATAAATTAGCCGGGAGAACCCATATCACTGTTCTACAATCATCTGGAAACTGTGTGTTAAACTTAAACTAAAACCGGGAGAACCCATATTACTGTTCTACAATCATCTGGAAACTGTGTGTTAAACTTAAACTAAAACCGGGAGAACCCATATAACTGTTCTAAAATCATCTGGAAACTGTGTGTTAAACTTAAACTAAAACCGGGAGAACCCATATCACTGTTCTAAAATCATCTAAAAACTGTGTGTGAAAATATAGCAGAGAAAAGCCATATCCCTGTTCTAAAATCATCTAAAAACTGTGTGTGAAAATATATCAGAGAAAAGCCATATCCCTGTTCTAAAATCATCTAAAAACTGTGTGTGAAACTATAGCAGAGCGAAGCCATATCCCTGTTCTAAAATCATCTAAAAACTGTGTGTGAAAATATAGCAGAGAGAACAGGGATATGGCTTCACTCTGCTATAGTTTCACACACACAGTTTTTAGAACAGTGATATGGGCTCTCCCGGTTTTAGTTTAAGTTTAACACAGTTTCCAGATGATTGTAGAACAGTGATATGGGTTCTCCCAGTTTTAGTTTAAGTTTAACACACAGTTTCCAGATGATTTTAGAACAGTGATATGGGTTCTCCCGGTTTTAGTTTAAGTTTAACACACAGTTTCCAGATAATTGTAGAACAGTGATATGGGTTCTCCTGGGTTTAGTAGTTTAACACACAGTTTCCAGATGATTTTAGAACAGTGATATGGGTTCTCCCGGTTTTAGTTTAAGTTTAACACACAGTTTCCAGATGATTTTAGAACAGTGATATGGGTTCTCCCGGTTTTAGTTTAAGTTTAACACACAGTTTCCAGATGATTGTAGAACAGTGATATGGGTTCTCCCTGGCTAATTTATACTTTTTTCACACAGTTTGAAGATGATTTAAGAACAGTGATATGTCTTCTACTGTTAATTAATACTTTTCACACACAGTTTGAAGATGGTCCACATCCACCTCCATTTTTGATTTTTTTATGGTTTTATTTTTTTAAACATATTTAAAGTTATTTCCCTGTCCCCATTTCCCTTCCTTTTGCAGACATCTAGGAATTTCCAGGACTTTTTTACAGCCATTTTTGTGCCTAAAAGTTCGGGTCCCCATTGATTTCAATGGGGTTCGGGGTCCGGGGCAAAGTTCGGGTTCTGTCCGGACCCGAACCCGGACTTTGTCCCGAAGTTTGGCCGAACCAGCAGAACCCAAACTTCTAGAAGTTCGCTCAACTCTAATAGTGAAAGGTTCCTGCTGCTGGTGTGAGGGGCAGATTTGTGTTCTAAAATCATCTCATACTGCTATAGGGAAAGCTTCCTGCTGATGGTGTGAGGGATAGATTAGTGTTCTAAAATGATCTCATATTGCTTAGGGAGAGGTTCCTTCCCGGTGCTGGTGTGAGGGATAGATTAGCGTTCTAAAATCATCTCATACTACTATAGGGAGAGGTTCCTGCTGCTGCTGTGAGGGATAGATTAGTGTTCTAAAATGATCTCATACTGGTATAGGAAGAGGTTCCTGCTGCTGCTGTGAGGGACAGATTAGTGTTCTAAAATCATATCATACTGGTATAGGGAGAGGTTCCTGCTGCTGCTGTGAGGGACAGAGTAGTGTGCTAAAATCATATCATACTGGTATAGGGAGAGGTTATTGCTGCTGGTGTGGGGGACAGATTAGCGTTCTAAAATCATATCATACTGGTATAGGGAGAAGTTAATGCTGCTGCTGTGAGGGACAGATTAGTGTTCTAAAATCATCTCATACTGCTATAGGAAGAGGTTCCTGCTGCTGCTCTGATGGACAGATTGGTGTTCTAAAATCATCTCATACTGCTATAGGGAGAGGTTCCTTCCTCTTGCTGGTGTGAGGGATAGATTAGCGTTCTAAAATCATCTCATACTGCTATAGGGAGAAGTTCCTGCTGCTGCTGTGAGAAATTGATTAGTTTTCCAAAATCATCTCATACTGCTATAGGGAGAGGTTCCTTCCTGGTGCTGATGTGAGGGATAGATTAGCGTTCTAAAATCATCTCATACTGCTATTGGGAAAATTTCCTGCTGCTGCGAGGGATAGATCAGTGTTCTAAAATCATCTCATACTGCTATAGGGAGAGGTTCCTTCCTGCTGCTGGTGTGAGGGACAGATTCGTGTATTAAAATCATATCATACTGGTATAGGGCGAGCTTCCTGCTGCTGTTGTGAGGGATAGATTTGTTTTCTAAAATCATCTCATACTGCTATAGAGAGAGGGTCCTGATTCTGCTGTGAGGGACTGATTAATGTTCTAAAATCATATCATACTGGTATAGGGAGAGGTTCCTTCTGCTGGTGTGAAGTACAGATTAGTGTTCTAAAATCATGTCATACTGGTATAGGGAGAGGTTCCTGCTGCTGGTGTGAGGGACAGATTAGTGTTCTAAAATCATATCATACTGGTATAGGGAGATGTTCCTGCTGCTGGTGTAAGGAACAGATTAGTGTTCTAAAATGATCTTATACTGCTATAGGGAAAGGTTTCTGCTGCTGCTGTGAGGGATAGATTAGTGTTCTAAAATCATATCATACTGCTTTAGGGAGAGGTTCCTTCCTGGTGCTGGTGTGAGGGATAGATTAGCATTCTAAAATCATCTCATACTGCTAAAGGGAGAGGTTCCTGCTGCTGGTGTGAGGGACAGATTAGTGTTCTAAAATCATCTCATACTGCTATAGGGAGAGGTTCCTTCCTAGTGCAGGTGTGAGGGATAGATTAGCGTTCCAAAATCATCTCATACTGCTATAAGGAGAGGTTCCTGCTGCTGTTGCTGTGAGGGAAAGATTAGTTTTCCAAAATCATCTCATACTGCTATAGGGAGAGGTTCCTTCCTGGTGCTGATGTGAGGCATAGATTAGCATTCTAAAATCATCTCATACTGCTATAGGGAGAGGTTCCTGCTGCTGCTGTGAGGGATAGATTAGTGTTCTAAAATCATCTCATACTGCTATAAGGAGAGGTTCCTACCTGGTGCTGGTATAAGGAATAGATTAGCGTTCTAAAATCATCTCATACTGCTATAGGGGGAAGTTCCTGCTGCTGCGGCTGTGAGGGATAGATCAATGTTCTAAAATCATCTCATACTACTATAGGGAGAGGTTCCTTCCTGCTGCTGGTGTGAGGGACAGATTAGTGTACTAAAATCATATCATACTGGTATAGGGAGAGCTTCCTGCTGCTGCTGTGAGGGATAGATAGATTAGTTTTCTAAAATCATCTAATACTGCTATATGGAGAGGTTTCTTCTTGGTGTTGGTGTAAGGGATAGATTAGCGTTCTAAAATCATCTCATACTGCTATAGAGAGAGGTTCCTGCTGCTGCTGTGAGGGACTGATTAATGTTCTAAAATCATGTCATACTGGTATAGGGAGATGTTCCTGCCGCTGGTGTAAGGGACAGATTAGTGTTCTAAAATTATCTTATACTGCTATAGGGAGAGGTTTCTGCTGCTGCTGTGAGGGATAGATTAGTGTTCTAAAATCATCTCATACTGCTATAGGGAGAGGTTCCTTCCTGGTGCTGGTGTGAGGGATAGATTAGCATTCTAAAATCATCTCATACTGCTAAAGGGAGAGGTTCCTGCTGCTGGTGTGAGGGACAGATTAGTGTTCTAAAATCATCTCATATTGCTATAGGGAGAGGTTCCTGCTGCCGCTGCTGTGGTGGATAGATTTGTTTTCCAAAATCATCTCATACTGCTATAGGGAGAGGTTCTTTCCTGGTGCTGATGTGAGGGATAGATTAGCGTTCTAAAATCATCTCATACTGCTATAGGGAGACGTCCCTGCTGCTGCTGTGAGGGATAGATTAGTGTTCTATTATCATCTCATACTGCTATAAGGAGAGGTTTCTTCCTGGTGCTGGTGTGAGGGATAGATTAGTGTTCTAAAATCATCTCATACTGCTATTGGGAGAGGTTCCTGCTGCTGGTGTGCGGGACAGATTAATGTTCTAAAATCATCTTATACTGGTATAGGGAGAGGTTCCTGCTGCTGCTGAAAGGGACAGATTAATGTTCTAAAATCATCTTATACTGGTATAGGGAGAGGTTCCTGCTGCTGCTGTGAGGGACAGATTAGTGTTCTAAAATCATTTCATACTGGTATAGTGAGAGGTTCATGCTGCTAGTGTGAGGGACAGATTAGTGTTCTAAAATCATCTCATACTGCTATAGGGGGACATCCCTGCTGCTGCTGTGAGGGATAGATTAGTGTTCTAATATAATCTCATACTGCTATAAGGAGAGGTTCCTTCCTGGTGCTGGTGTGAGGGACAGATTAGTGTTCTAAAATCATCTTATACTGGTATAGGGAGAGGTTCCTGCTGCTGCTGTGAGGGACAGATTAGTGTTCTAAAATCATCTCATACTGGTATAGTGAGAGGTTCATGATGCTAGTGTGAGGGACAGATTAGTGTTCTAAAAGAATCTCATACTGCTATAGGGAGACGTCCCTGCTGCTGCTGTGAGGGATAGATTAGTGTTCTAACATCATCTCATACTGCTATAAGGAGAGGTTTCTTCCTGGTGCTGGTGTGAGGGATATATTTGTGTTCTAAAATCATCTCATACTGCTAAAGGGAGAGGTTCCTGCTGCTGGTGTGCGGGACAGATTAGTGTTCTAAAATCATCTTATACTGGTATAGGGAGAGGTTCCTGCTGCTGCTGTGAGGGACAGATTAGTGTTCTAAAATCATCTCATACTGGTATAGTGAGAGGTTCATGCTGCTAGTGTGAGGGACAGATTAGTGTTTTAAAAGCATCTCATACTGCTATAGGGAGAGGTTCCTTCCTGGTGCTGCTGTGAGGGATAGATTAGTGTTCTAAAATCATCTCATACTGCTTTAGGGAGAGGTTCCTTCCTGCTGCTGGTGTGAGGGACAGATTAGTGTTCTAAAATCATCTCATATTTCTATAGGGAGAGGCTCCTGCTGCTGCTGTGAGGGATAGATTTGTTTTCTAAAATCATCTCATACTGCCATAGGGAGAGGTTTCTTCCTGGTGCTGGTGTGAGGGATAGATTAACGTTCTAAAATCATCTCATACTGCTATAGGGAGGGGTTCCTGCTGCTGGTGTGAGGGACAGATTAGTGTTCTAAAATCATATCATACTGGTATAGGGAGAGGTTCCTGCTGCTGCTGTGAGGGACAGATTAATGTTCTAAAATTATGTCATACCGGTATAGGGAGAGGTTCCTGCTACTGGTGTGAGGGACAGATTAGTGTTCTTAAACCATCTCATACTGCTATAAGGAGAGCTTCCTGCTGCTGCTGTTAGGGATAGATTAGTGTTCTAAAGTCCCTTGATGAAAGCTCAGAGTTGGCACCTGAACCCCATGGTCATCTGTCTTTCACCTCAGCCCCTAGTAAATTAGCCAATCAGTCTGAGCCCTAAGTCATGCAGCAGTCTCTAATGCTTTTTGATGACTCTGCTGGTGTGCTTTCCGTGGGCCATCCACATAGCCCTGCCCCAGATGTGGAAGACATTGAGTGCACCGATGCCCAACCACTTCTGTTGCAGGATGAGGACATGGAAACACCATCGCAGCACGTCTCCGAGATGATGAAACACAGGTGCCAACTGCTTTCCACAGTGTGCAGACTGACAAGGAGGGTGGTGGTGAAGAGTGGGTGAAAGATAATGTGGAGGATGATGAGGTCATAGACGCCACATGGAATGAAGGTAATGTCAGTGACGTGTGCAGTTTGGAGGAAGAGGTGGTGGTCGCACAGAGGCACCAGCACAGCAAAAGAGGAAGCAGGTAGCAAAAGCGGAGCGACCATCCCCTAGACAGTACGTCTGCTACTACCCACTGCCCCCAGGGACCTAGCACACCAAAGGCAGCTCAAAGGTGTTCCCCGGCGTGGCAGTTCTTCAGACAATGTGCTGACGACAAGACACGAGTGGTTTGCACACTGTGCAATCAGAGCCTGAAGCGAGGCATAAGTGTTCTAAACCTTAGCACAACCTGCATGACCAGGCATCTACATGCAAAGCATGAGCTGCAGTGGAATAAGCACCTCAAAATCCAAGAAAGGTCTCGTATGGTTCCTAACGGTTTTAGTTAAAGTGTTACACACAGTTTCCAGATGTTTGCAGAACAGTGATATGGGTTAGTCCCGGTTTAATTTAAAGTGTTACACACAGTTTCCAGATGTTTGCAGAACAGTAGTATGGGTTAGTCCCGGTTTTAGTTAAAGTGTTACACACAGTTTCCAGATGTTTGCAGAACAGTGATATGGGTTAGTCCCGGTTTTAGTTAAAGTGTTACACACAGTTTCCAGATTTTTGCAGAACAGTGATATGGGTTAGTCCCGGTTTTAATTAAAGTGTTACACACAGTTTCCAGATGTTTGCAGAACAGTGATATGGGTTCTCCCGGCTTATTTATACTTTTTTGACACAGTTTGTAGATGATTTTAGAACAGTGATGCGATACAGGGTAAGGAAGTGGGACTTTAAATGAGGCCAGGGCTGCATAGTCCTGTGCCTTCATCCCTATTTATTTTATGAACAAAACCAAGAGAGGTTGGCACTTTAGATGACACACATGTGGAAATAAAAAAGATGGATCATAATTGACAATTTATTATGAGAAAAAAATATTTTTTCAAGCATGGTTTGTAACAACAACATGTATGCATAATCAAAAGAATACAACAATACTGTAGTCATAGTTAAAATGAATATACAGTAATAAAAATATGCTTGAATTTATGATTAATACAGTTTGTCCAATCCATCAAAAAGTGTGTATATATATATATATATACAGTATTTAATACTATTCATAATTAAAATTATTTCCACATGTGTGTCATCTAAAGTCCCAACCTCTCTTGGTTTTGTTTTTTTAGAACAGTGATATGGCTTCTACCGTTAATTAATACTTTTCAGACACAGTTTGAAGATGGTACACTTCAACCTCCATTTTTGATTTTCTTATGAAATTATTTTTTTAAAAATGCTTTTAGTTATTTCCCTGTCCCCATTTCTTTGTAGGGCACTTGTCACACCCTTACCCCCATTTCCTTCCTTTTGCAGACCTCTAGGACTTTCCAGGACTTTTTTACAGCCATTTTTGTGCCTAAAAGTTAGGGTTCCCATTGATTTCAATAGGGTTCGGGGTCCGGGACAAAGTTTGGGTTCTGTCCGGACCCGAACCCGGACTTTGTCCCGAAGTTCGGCCGAACCAGCAGAACCCAGACTTCCAGAAGTTCGCTAAACTCTAACTGTGTTATTTATATTAAGATAAAACCTGCCACATCTCTTCTTTTATATTGTAGCAAAAACACCTCATCTCTCCCTCTCCCAACTTACCATGCTTCTCTATACCACCCAGCCAATGAACAATATATATGGCTATTGTTTCTCAAATTATACACTCTATATTTTCTTTCAAGATAAAACCTGCCTAAAATCTTCCTTTTACAATGTAGCCCTACCAAGCTGTTGAGCCACTGTACAATATGTGTGGCTATTTGCTATGAGAAAATAAACAGTTTATTTCAAGATACAATCTGACTTTTTTCTCCTCCTTACATTGCAGCCTTGCCAAACTTCTTACATACTGCCCAGCCACTGAACAATATCTGTGGATATTGTCTCTCAAATAATGCACCCTAATGTTTATTTCAAGATAAAACCTGCCTCGTTCCTCCCTTTTATATTGCAATCTTGCCAGCTGCTAACATTTGTAAGAAATTTGTAAAAATGTTTGTGGCTATTGTTTTTCAAATAATACACCCACATTTCTTTTTCGAGATAAATCTACTGCATATCTCCTTCTTACATGTGGGCCTTACCAAGCTGCTTACATACTATCTAGCCAACATTTTTTGTCCCTTAAATAATATACTCTAGTGTTTTTCTTAAGATAAAACCTGCCTCATCTCTCCCTCTTATAACGCAATATTGCTAACCCCTTTATTTACTTTCCAGCCACTGAACAATATTTGCAGCTATTGTCCCTCAAATAATACAATCTAATTTCTATTTCAAGATAAAACCCGCCTCATCTCTCCCAATGTTATTTTGGCCTAACCAAACTGCTTACATATTACATATAAGTCACTTTTCAATTGTTGTTGCTTTTGTTTGTTCTCTTTCTATTTGCTTGTCTTTTCAAGTGCTTATATACTGTCCTGACACTAACCAGTTTATATCAAACACATACATTAAGTCTATGCATTGAATATTTCGCTATTAATTGGGGTAACTTGGATAGGAGGGGGGTCAGGAAATGTAAGGTTGTGAGGTATTTTGTGTTCTCTATTTTAACAGTTTATTCAACTTTTAAGACAAGGCAGAGCAGAAAAAACTGTCAATATGCTATTAAATTGTTGTGCCAGTGGCCGATTTCCACAAAGTTTAGAGCTATAGCTTTATTTTTCAAAAGAGCAAGTTTTTACATGTGTAGTGGCTGTTACATTCACCATTTAGCTCAGGCTTATTACTGCAATATAAAAATCAGGTGTCTCAGCCAAAACTGCCTAAAAACCCCTTTTTAGCTGATACAGAATCATAATCGCGCATTACTTGTGTGTACTGTATTGAAGCCAAGGTAAATGTAAAGGTTAAGAAAGTCAATTACCCATCCAAATATGTAAGTGCTCATTCTGACTTCTAGACAGGAGCAGTTACACGTGTCTAAAAATAGAGGCTCTGTGATCGGACCCCCTCCTGCTTGTATGACAGACTTTGACAAATGATTGTGTCCATGCAGTCATGCATGTGCATCCACTTCTATGGGCTGCCTGCACAGGGAATGGATGCACATGCAGTCAAAGTGGATGCACATCTGCAAATGGTTCTAAATGGAGGATGGCACCAATAGGCCCTCTGAATGAGCCCTAATACAGAACTAAGTGATGCTGGCAATGGCCATTAAAATTGTAGTGGTTCATAATATCCCATAAAGCGTAAGCATCTCATTTTTTTTTTTTGCTTTGTTAAATGTCCCCAGTTGCATGCCCTGCCACCCATGCCCTTTTTGACAATAAATTATCCTATTAACCTTCAACCTAAGCAGAATGCAGTATCAAGATTAATTTCCGTTTAGACTTCATTGAGGTCCAATTCTAAGTTCAAGTTTGTAGAATTCAAGCAGGACTCAACAAACCCCCTTGTGAATCAAACCTGGGCTTGCTCATCGCTAGTGGACAATCCACCTGAGAGGATGACATGAAACAGCCTATTTACATAGTAACCCTAGACTTTGTGTCATGAGAGCATTTTGGTCCCTGTGGAGGAACCATCCACAACTTTTGCTGAAGAAGAAGAGGAGGTGAAGCCACCAAACCAGCCTGAGGACTGCAGCCAGAAATTCAAGTATAGGATATTGAAAAAAAAATCCTGGGGGGGGACTTTGCGTGGAAGGGCAGAGGAGTTTTTTTTTGGGGCAGGGAGGGAGCTACATTTCAATTTTACAAGATATCTTATATGTAGTCTATGGGTTTTACTAAAGGATTTTAATCGCAGTGCAAGCTTTTACAAAAAAAGAACCAAAAGAATATGGGACTTTCAGGGAACCATACTACAGATGCTCAAAAATAGTTAAAAAATATATAATTTATTGACATCTCATTAAAAACAGTGTATGCATATATAAAACCTAATATTGAGTAACCCCATTCAAATGTTAGCTGGTAGTATCACCACTAGAGTTGATCGAACCCGGACTGTAAAGTTCGGGTCCGTACCGGACTTTGGGGTGTCCGGGACCCGGAACCGAACCCGGACTTTTCAAAAAACGTCTGGGTTCGGGTCCGGGGTTATGGTATTTTATTCCATGTGTTGAACAGCTGCCAATGGCAGCCATTCAACACGTGTTTCACTGGTTTTCCCTTAGAAGCCATCACAGCCATGCCTACTAATGGCATGGCTGTGATTGGCCAGTGCACCATGTGACCCAGCCTCTATATAGGGCTGGAGTCACTGTGCTGCATGTCATATGCTCTCAGGATAGTTTAGGGAGAGGATGCTGCTGGCTCTGTGAGGGACAGATTGCAGAACATCTCATCCTGCATTACTGAAACATCTGATTGTGGACTAGGGAGAGATACTAATACTGGTGCTTTGTGGGACAGATTGCACACCTCATCCTGCTGCACAGAACGATCTGACTGGACTAGGTAGAGTCTGTTGCTTTAAGGGAAAGATTATTCTTCTAAAATCATCATCAAGTTGTACAGGGAAAGGTTCCAGCTGTTGCTTTAAGGGAAAGATTATTGTTCTAAAATCATCTCCAAAGTGTATGGGAAAAGTCTATTGCAGCCGCATAGAGCCATATTACTGTTTTAAAATCATCTCCAAAGTGTATGGGAAAAGTCTATTGCAGCCGCATAGAGCCATATTATTGTTCTAAAATTTAGAACAATAATATGGCTCTCTATGCGGCTGGAAGAACAGTAATATGGCTCTATACGGCTGCAATAGACTTTTCCCATACACTTTGGAGATGATTTTAAAACAGTAATATGGCTCCATGCGGCTGCAATAGACTTTTCCCATACACTTTGGAGATGATTTTAAAACAGTAATATGGCTCTATGCGGCTGCAATTGACTTTTCCTATACAACTTTGAGATGATTTTAGAATAATAATCTTTCCCTTAAAGCAACAGCTGGAACCTTTCCCTGTACAACTTGGAGATGATTTTAGAATCTAAAATCATCTCCAAGTTCTATAGGGAGAGGTTCCTGCTATTGCTTAAAGGGACAGATTATTGTTTCTTGCACAAAATTAAAAAGTGCATCTACATTGCTGGTTTAAAAAAAAACAAAAAAATTGGCTACCTCCTCCTCCTCCACCGCCACCTTCACCGCCTCCTCAACCTCCAACTCCACATACACCTCCATTTTTGATTTTTTTAAGGTGATTTTAGCTTAAAAATAATTTTAAGTTATTTCCCTATGCCCATTTCTTTGTAGGGCACTTGTCTGACCCTTACCCCCATTTCCTTCCTTTTGCAGACCTCTAGGACTTGCCAGGACTTTGTTACAGGCATTTTTGTGCCTAAAAGTTCGGGTCCCCATTGATTTCAGTGGGGTTCGGGGTCCGGGTCAAAGTTCGGGTCAAGTCCAGACCCGAACCCGGACTTTGTCCGTAAGTTTGGCCGAATTTGCCAAATCCGGACTTCCAGAGGTTCGCTCAACTCTAATCACCCCCCCCCCCTCAATGTACAGGTAGGGAGCCTCCAAAACACCACAATAATGTGTATATATGGAGCACCACAGTCTCCTATTTATGAAAAGTGTAAGGTGGTGGCTACTTGGAGGGTGGTGGCTTCCAGCTGCATAGATAAGTCTTGGCTCAAATGTTTCACATTACAAAAATGCTTTCTCAGGAGCATTAGGGGTTAATTTACATTTCAAACTCTATGGAAGTAAGCACAAAAAGTAACCACAAAACATTAATTTGTAGCAATACAGAATACATGATATATGAATCAGCAATTGCTGTATACATCAGAAGTAGCAATATACACTCACTGGAGCAGATGTAAATCAATTGGGGGGAGGAGCAGGGCAAATCGTGCACAGGACCCCCTGTAGGTAGGTAGATATGGGGATACACCTAGGTGAATGATGCATATATACGTATTAGTTTTCACATAGTAGTCAATATAGAGCATAGTAGTAGTAAGGGCCAAAAGGCAAACTTAATCAGATAGTAGTAATGATGATTAGACCATCCAGGAAAACAATCCATGATCATATTTACTATGCATCTAGTGGAAAAATGATCACTCCGGTGAGTCAACATATTGATCCCTACCATGGTTTTGATACCTCTTTGGTGTCCTTTATAGTTCTGGAAAAGGTCCCAAAAGATTCAAGGGGAGGCAACTGGGACCACAAAATTTTCCAGAGGGAAACCTTCTGGATCGAGAGACTTAATGCCATTCACTCCTCAGGCCTGAACGAAATGTGTTTCTACAAACCCTTCCTATAACTATCCAATATATATGTACCTATTTAGAATCAAGTGACCATTTTTATTTTTGCCTTTGATCTCACCCCTAATTTTTTCCCCTTCCCCTTCCCCTCTCCCTTTCCCCCTTTTACCCCTTACCGCCCTATATTTGCAATGTCATTTTCTTTACCTTTATTATAAGAGAATTATTACTACTTTATGGCCTACCATGGGGGATTTTTGACTTTGGTTGTCCCTATTACATGCCGCTCTCAGATAAACATTAACTAAGGGGTTTTAATGTCAAAGGGTGTGGCTATTGGCTAGCTCGGTCTATTTGCTGGTTAGAGGATGATGTTGCCTTACTTACTACTATCCATGTGTATAAGTCAGTGATTCATATAAAATATTTGCGTTTAAAATGGTAAAATTTATAAAATTTATTAACACTACCTGTTGTATTACAGGATGCAGACGCAAATTACCTTGAGGTGGGAAGGAAGCCCTTTTAGGAGCGACTTTGGTGCTTTTGCCCCTCCGGGGGGGGGGGGGGGTGGTAGATATGCGGCTGAGAGTGCCGCCATCATTTACCAGCTAGGGACAGTGATGTTGCTCCTATGGGATGTGATGTGCGGTGGCTCCGAGTGCCACTGGAGGGAGCTCATCATCCCCCCTCCTCTGGCCATGTATTATGCACGCATCTCCTGGTTGAGCCGCGGAGATGCTACTGCGCATGCGCAGTGCGGTCGTTCATGGGGGGCGTGCACCTTTAGCCGGTTCGAACGACGTCACATGCATGCTACGGCTGCATCGGTTGGGATGCACTCATAAGGGAGAGAAAATCAGCTGGGACTCGTGGAGACCCGCTGATGTGTCTCACTTGTGCTGGAAAGGAGCGTTGTGGTGATAGACATTGGAGGTAAGCATGTGCTCATGGACTCACCCTAGTGGGTATGTTTACCTTGTGGGACTTTATTTAACCCCCTGACAGTGGATTGTTATGTTTTTCTATATATTAGGAACTCATAAAGGAAGGGTCCTGGATGCAGGCAGCTACAGTACAGATTTATAATTATGCTACACTCAAGGATGGCTATACATTCAATATACTAGATACATTAACATCAGCCATACAAGCTTGGGCATGTTAGCCATTCCTATAGAGGACCTGTCTGCCCATAATCAGGACACCACTACACTGCTTATCCTTTCACACCTG
The DNA here is from genome assembly GCA_018402905.1 of Glandirana rugosa. Taxonomy (NCBI): domain Eukaryota; kingdom Metazoa; phylum Chordata; class Amphibia; order Anura; family Ranidae; genus Glandirana; species Glandirana rugosa. Next base: position 40,985 of record BLSH010534340.1, on the reverse strand, counting down.
GGTTGTAACATTATTACTATCAGAGTAAGTTTGCCTGTTGGCCCTTATTACTACTATAATCTATATTGACTACTATGTGAATACTAATACATATCTATGCACCATTCCCCTAGGTGTATACCAATCTCTACCTACCTACAGGGGGTCCTGTGCACCATTCGTCCCACCCCTCCCCCCACTTGATTTACTACTGCTCCCATGAGTGTATATTGCTACCTCTGATGTATAGCATATAGCAACAGCAATTGCTAATTTATATACCATGTATTCTGTATTACTACAAATTAATGTTTTGTGATTACTTTTTTGTGCTTACTTCCATAGAGCCAAGACTTATCTATGCAGCTGGAAGCCACCACCCTCCAAGTAGCCACCACCTTACACTGTTCATAAATAGGAGACCGTGGTTCTCCATATATTCATATTATTGTGGTGTTTTAGAGGCTCCCTACCTGTACCTTCAGGGGTGGTGATACTACCAGCAAACATTTGAATGGGGTTATTCAATATTATGATTTATATATTGTGAGGGATTGTTCAAGTGGGGGATCACCTGCCCAGGGATGAAGGTAGCCCAGACAGCAGGTTTTTAAAAGTCTGATGTGTAGTCAGCTTTATTGTCAGGGGTGCTGCCGATAAAAACAAAACAAAATAGAAAACAAATCCTTGTCCTCCGGCGCTAAACTAAACAGTATAGTTTTCCTCACTATAAGGTGCAGGGCTGGTACCAGACACCCACAAAATATAAGCAATATGCAAACTTTTTACAGTCGGTAAGCAAGCACTTCCCAGATCAGCTCCCTCAGAATCAAGGTTTCTGAGTCCCAGGGCAGAGCAACACTGTGCTCTCTTTGTGGTCATTTAAACACCACCTGAGAGTGGGCTCAAGTGGGTCACAAAATCCAGTCAGGAACCAAGCCTGCCAAGGTGGCTGGTAATACCTGAACCGGATTCCACCTTAGTCCACTCAAAATGAATGTATGTGGGGAGACAGATAGCGTCCAACCACTACTGCGCCTCACATAACCTCACAATATGCATACACTGTTTTTAATGAGATGTCAATAAATTCTATATTTTTTAACTATTTTTAAAGTTTCTGTACTACGGTGCCCTGAAAGTCCCACATTCTTTTGGTTCTTTTTTTTTTGGTTAAATCTAACAAAGGGATGAGGCATGGGTTACAGGTATATGTCCACAGAGCCGCTCTGCTGACATTGTTCTAATCTCAGTGCAAGTATCTCTGTAAACAGTTTTGCACATCAGAGTAAAGTTAAATAAATAAATAAATAAATAATAATAATAATAATAAAACTGTAGATATAAAAAGGATATACCAGTCTTATTAGATATCTGGCCTTCTGAACACGAGACACAGTCATGACAGCAAGAGTGGATTGAAGATCCTGGCTTTTTTCTGTATCCGGGTAAACAAGGATCCACACACCGAGACTCCAGCTTCTAAAAAGTAGTGGAAAAAAAAATAGTTTGCTTGTGTGAAATAACATTGGAGATTCAATATTAGTGTGTTGCAAATCATTACTGTTAACCATTGCTTCTATTGCTCTTTAACCCTTTCAATACCGGACACTTTCACCCCCTTCCTGCCCAGGCCAATTTTCATCTTTCAGCGCTGTCACACATTGAATGACAATTGTGCGGTCATGCAACGCTGCACTAAAATACATTTTTTGTAATTTCTTTTCCCACACATAGAGCTTTCTTTTGGTGATATTTAATCACTGCTGCATGTTAGGAGATTGTGACCGCCTCTCTATGGAGCCGGTTCACACATCCCTGGAGCAGCTCTTGTGCAAATTGCACATGGGTCCTGTGCATCTTCTGGTTCATTTCAGTTCCAAATTCAGCCAAAAATTCTGACTAAAATCGGACTTCAAATGGTGAATGGGGATGCACCGGACCGCTTCTGTGAGCCACTCTGTGCTGCAGTGTGAACCCAGCCTCAGAGAATTTTGTAAATAAGTAATTTTTCTCCTTCACTGATGGACGTTGATGAGGTGGCACTTATGAGCATTGATGAGTCGGCACTTGTGGGCACTGATGAGGTGGCACTGAAGGGCACTGATGAAGTGGCACTGATAAGGAGGCACTAATATGCCACACTGATGGGCACTAATAGGTGGCACTGATTGGTATTGATAGGTGGCACTGATTGGTATTGATAGGTGGCACTGATGGGCACTGATAGGCTGCAGTGATGGGCACCGATAAGCAGTACTGATGGGCGGCACTGATGGATGGCACTGATGAGCAGGCACTGATGAGCACTGAAAGGCAGATGAACATAAATTGGCATCACTGATGGGCGCTGATAGGTGCCACTGATGGGCATTGATGGGCTGCACTGATGGGCACCGATAGGAGGCACAGATAGGCGGCACTGATGGACAGCACTGATGGATGGCACTGATGAGCAGGCATTGATGAGCACTTAAAGGCAGATGAACATAAATGGCATCACTGATGGGCACTGAGTAGCATCCCTGATGATCACTGATTGGCATCACTGCTGGGCACTCTTGGGGCTGCACAGATAATCAGGACAGTGACGATCAGTGCCCTGATTATCTGTATAGGTCTATCCTACAAAGAGATGCCACTGATCAGCTCTCCTCTCCTCCAGGGCTGGCGCCAGCGCAAGGCAAGTCAGGCAGTCGCCTGGGGGCGCCAGAGTGGCGGGGGCGGTACATTCATCCTGGATTAGTCCTGGAGAGGAGTCCCGGCTAATCCAGGAGCAGAGCCAAGTGTCGGCACTTAGCTCCATTACCTTGCAGGCAGTGGCGCGACTAGTGTGGGCACCAAGTGTCATCCACCCCGCAGCTTGTATGGGGTGTTTGGTGTCCCAAACAGCGTGATCTCCGCTATGCAGTCTGCATGGCACTTCTCCCCGCCAATGTGGGGTATGTTCGACGCCCCACCTACTGTGAACCACGGGTGTGATCAGCGCGGTGACGGACGTTCCATTACCTCGATTCACGGCTGTGAACCGAGACGAGGACCTAATCGGCCCTGAGGAGAGGTCCTGATTAGGTCCTACTTACATGGCGGGGGCGGTGAGACCGCGGGGGTCCGCTGACGGACTGAACGGAACGCGACCGCGGTCGGGACCTCCTCTCCTCTCGACTAGTCACCGTAGAGA
>BLSH010534340.1:9255-21095 GCA_018402905.1 Glandirana rugosa | reverse complement strand
CGTTATGTGGAACTGTATCAAATGCCTTGCTGAAATCAAGATACGCTATGTCCACAGCACCACCCTGGTCCAAAACACTGGTAATATAGTCAAAGAATTCAATCAGATTTGTCTGGCACGATCTGCCCTCAGTAAAGCCATGCTGCTTTGGGTCCAACAAGCTGTGTATTTTTAGGTGATCAATGATCCTTCTTTTGAGAAGTGATTCCATTACCTTGACTACAATTGATGTTAAACTCACTGGCCTGTAATTGCCAGCTTCCACCTTGCTGCCCTTCTTGTGGATAGGTACATTCTTGTGGAATGTTTACATTTCTTGTAAAAGGAATAAAAGTGATCAATTTTTTTTTTTAAAGGACAATAATAAGTAAAATACATAAGAAAAAAAAAAGTAAAGTGCCCCGTCCCCACGACCTCGCGCACAGAAGTGAACGCATACGTAAGTCCCGTTCGCATATGAAAACGGTGTTCAAACCACACATGTGAGGTATCGCCACAATTGTTAAAGCAAGAGCAATAATTCTAGCAATAGACCTCCTCTGTAACTCTAAACTGGTAATCTGTAAACATTTTTAAACGTCGCCGATGGAGATTTTTAAGTGCCAAAGTTTGTCGCCATTCCATGAGCGGGCGCAATTTTGAAGCATGACATGTTGGGTATCAATTTACTCGGCGTAACATTATCTTTCACAATATGCAAAAAAATTGGGCTAAGTTTATGGCTGTCTTATTTTTTGACTCAAAAAAGGGATTTTTTTTTTTAAATCGTGCTTGTAAGACTGCTGCGCAAATACGGTGTGACATAAAGTATTGCAGCGACCATAATTTTATTCTCTAGGGTGTTAGAAAAAAATATATATATAATGTTTGGGGGTTTTAGCAGGAGAAAAAGCCTAGCTACCACACTCAGATCATGGGCAAGGAAAAACAGCCCCGGTCCCACTTGCGTTCTCCCAGGGGCCGGGTGGTGCAACTGAGCCAAACCATACCGGAACTCTTCCACACTCAGCCACGACAGGCCAAGGGTTCATCTCAGGCCTCCATCTTCCGCACACACACAGCCGGTCAATATGCCTCCAACACCCAGCGCTCTCAGGTAGAGATACAGGAGGACCACCCGCTCTGCCTTAGCAACCTGAGGGCTGTGGCAGTGGACATTAAAAGTGCCCTTACTGTGGCGATTGCTGACCTACTCCGCAACATACAAAAGATAACCACCAGGACGGATGCCGTGGAAGAGGTAACCCGCCACCATGACACCGCCTTAGAAAACTTAGAACGGGCCTCAGAGACTCATTCAATCCTACTCAGAGACGTTCACAGACACCTAGAGGACCTTTACAACAGGGGGCACCTTCACAACTTGCGAGTGAGGGGTATCCCTGAATCAATTGAACACAACCAGATCGCACATGCAACCATTTCAAATTTCAATGATGTCCTGGGCAGACCACCTGAAGCCCCCACTGACTGTGAGTGCCTCCATAGAGCACTCAGACCCAGGGGTAGAGACACCGACCCCCCCAGAGATGTTGTTTGTTGCTTGGTGAACTTTAAACTAAAAGAGGACATCCTGAAGAGAGCCAGAGACAGGCTAGAGATCCTCTTCCATGGTACAGAAATCAAAATATTCTAAGATCTCTCACCAATAACGCTCCAAAGCAGAAGAATTCTTCGCCCCCTGATGGATGTATACAGTACCAATGGAAGTTCCCCTTCTGCCTAACGGCATCATCCCAGGGCTGTACGGCCAATCTACTTGTGCATGAGGAACTGAGAGCCTTCTGTGAGACCCTGAGTATACCCGTCGTGAACATTCCAGATTGGTATGGCGACCAACGCATGTTCTGCCTAAGAATATACTGGTGAGAGATCACTTCCAGAAGGACCTGCGTAAACTCTCTGCAAACTCTTTGAACCCCTGATGTCCGTGAATCTCCCAGCGCCCCTAACTACCGTATTTTCGCACCATAAGACGCACCTGACCATAAGACACACCTAGGTTTTAGAGTAAGAAAACAAGAAAAAAATATTCTGAACCAAATGGTGTACTAAAATATTTACCAGTGCAGCCATATACCAGAGTCCTATGAAATACAGCCATATACCAGATCCATGAAATACAGCCATATACCAGATCCATGAAATACAGCCATATACCAGTCCTATGAAATACAGCCATATACCAGTGCCATGATATGCAGCACATACCTGTGTCCATGAAATGCAGCCTGACAGAGCTGAGAGGGAGATTCATATCTCCAGCCACCACTGCGCTGTGATGATGTCATCACCCTGCGCCTAGTGGAGCTCCACTCTGCAGCCAGATCCCATTCAGAAAGAAGCAGCTCCAGCCGCCGCAGTACTTCATTTGGCCACTGGGGCTGAATGAAGCCCCAGTGGCCAAATGAAGTACTGCGGCTGCTCTGTCTTCTCACTGTGTGAGAGCAGAGCAGCGCTCTATGGTGTCCGGGTGTTGCGAGCTCCCGGCGGTGACGAGGGGGGGATGGGGTTTTTTTTGCAGCATTCGCACCATAAGACGCAGGGAGACTTTCCCCCACTTTTTGGGGGACAAAAAGTGCCTCTTATGGTGCGAAAAATACGGTATCTGTCCTTTCGATATGTAAAGTAAGACTGCCTGCCCTAACGTGCCATCCCCTCCCGTTCCCCTACTCGCATCCCAACTCCGGACCCGTTTTGTGGCCCCTTGACCTTCCTCCCTGATACCCGTTCTCTGGAGAGTGAGCACCTGCCAGGAGACACAACACTCGCAAATAGACTCTGAACTCTGTGCTCACACACCTGAACCCCAAACAGCAGATAGAGGCTAAAACATATCACCCCACCTCAGCCTCATGAAGCAACAGAGGAGAACGAAGAAAAGTCCTGTCTCTGACACCGATTTCTGCTCCCCTATCTGCCCCGAGTCTCCTGAACCGCAATACTCAACCCTTAGAGAGTGGATTGCTTTGGACCAGCCCCCCCTTCCTGCCCTTATGCCTGTGGGTGACCATCCTCTTGCTGCGTCAAACTTTAGCCCAGGCATATTCCCCTTCTAACCAGCCAATCCAGCCAACCTATGAATGAGATGCTAATGTGGAAATATGACACGTACCCCCCTTTTTTTTTGGCTTTTACGTAGTAAAAACTGTATGCATACTATATGTGATGTGATGGACTGGGGGGCTGAGCCAGCACACTTTGCAGAAGGCTAACTGGAGCCATAATCCCAAGGAGTGTAGACACAACCTCTCAGCCCACAAGTCAACACCTAAGGACTGAAAAAATGCCTATTGCCCAATAAGGGGAGAGAGTTATGGCCTATCCCACTCATACTTAGAACACACGCACTGCTGTAGCTTAGCTTTGCCACCCTCCCCATCCCTTAAGAACTTCCTCTAGGAGATGAAGAGTATAGGCGGGAGGGTTGAATACAAGGTAAATGAGGTCAGAGAAGAGAAGATAGGAATTTTGGAGAACAGTAGGGTAGGCCTAGAAGAGAGGGAAACTATGAGGACCAACAATAGGGAGAAAGGCAGAGAGAGGGGAACCAGAGGGATCAGTAATAGAGCAGAACTTAGGGAAAACATGTCTGAAACACCCTCGGGGTGACCTTATGCCAGATTGAGTCAGAAAGAAACAGCTTCCTGAGGTTGGAATGACCAATATGCCCCCCACCAGGGTACTTCTCTCTAAATCCGGGGCTCAAGCCTAGATTCCCCCCAGAGGGCAAGGTAGGAGAGGCACACGCAGCAAACAGTAGCTAGTGCGGATAGGCTTACTTACAACCCCCCTTCAACAATACTGTATTACTCAACCTAAATGGGGAAGCAGTTACAACACACACTGGGCAGTGAAGATAGCGACACCACACTAAAATGAACCGTAAATATACACTAGAAGCCTAAGTGATATTCCCCCTTAATTAACTGCCCCTGATATAGCCAACTCCTTGACGCCCTGGTAGGAGTATTGGGGTGTATTCAATACCTGAAGATTTATTGTCCAATTATTCCAGTTAGATACTGGGCAGACTCTGAAACCCGAGTTCTCCCCAATACCTATGCAGTTTTATCATGGTTATACGTTGAGGCAAATCGCCCTATTCTCATATTCTTATGTGTACACATATTTCTATTTCTGTTTCTAGGCAAAATGAGCCCTAGACCCTACAAACGTCCGGTTTGTGAACTGATCACAGTCGCCTGAAGCTTACATCCATAGAAAACGTGTAGCAATCAAGACACCATGAAGGAAAGGTGACACACATCCTTGGCTCCTCACTTACACAAAAATGTCAACACTTACTATGCCCTATCTCAAGAAACTCCCCAAATTCAATCTACTGAATCCCACGTACATACGGGTATCCCAAAGACGTTGCGCTCGGACACCAGACCCTCGTCTCCACAAGAGGGAGATCCTTATCTCCTTCACCTACACCCAGAATTTTGGTACCACACTAGGGTAGGGAAGCAGGCCTTTCCCTACCACTGGTAATTCCCACACCCGCTACCCCCCCACAACCCTACGCCTTCCATCTTCTCACCCCACCTTTTACCTCTCCACCCTAGCCCATCCTTCACTACTTTCCCCTCCCTTCTCTCCCCCGCTGACCTGATCCCTACAGCAGCCTAGCCATACACTGGACACACCTAAGGCGGAGAGTCTCGTAATAAACAAAGCCCTCGCCCAGGCAGTCTGACCAACCCTCCCAGACACAATGAGCCAATTAACCAGAATCAAAACCAATGAAAATGCTAAACTTAAAATAGTATCCCTCAATGTAAAGGGATTAAATATCCCAGAAAAGCGTAGTCAAATACTCTCTTTAATGCATAAACTTAAGGCTGACATTGTGTTTCTCCAGGAAACGCACTTCAAATCTACTTCTATACCCAAGCTGACCTCTAGATGTTTCCCCACATTTTATCACGCCACCAATGACCTAGCCAAAACCAAAGAGGTCACTACTCTTATTGCAAGCCATCTCCACTGGCAGCTTACTGACTCAATCGAGGACGAGGAAGGCCGCTACCTAATGTTGAAAGGTACAATCCTAGGAAGGCCGGTAATTTTAGTTAATGTCTATAGTCCCAATACAGCACAAGTCACCTTCTTCAGGGCAATTACCGACTTGCTTACAGGATTCCAGCCCGGCCTAACTATACTAGGTGGAGACTTCAATCTCGCTCTGAATCCTCTCATAGACACTTCGAATGGCATCTCAGTCCTGCCCCACAGAGCACTACGGCGGATTAAAATCCAACTCCAACTCCACGGCTTACATGATGCATAGAGAGCACAACACCCCAGTGAGAGAGACTTTACCTTCTTTTCCGCCCCTCATACTAAGTACAGTAGAATAGATTATCTGTTTGTGACTCAAAAAGACTTGTCCTATCTCTCAAACACCTCCATTGAAACAATGGTACTCTCTGACCACCATCCCATAACGATGACCTTGACCTCTCCGGAAAAAAATCCCTTTTCTAAGATATGGCGTTTAGATTCCTACCTTCTGACATCGGAACATGACATGAAAGAAATTGAAAAAGAGTCAAATGACTTCTTCCTACATAATGAAACACCTGAGGTGACTCTGCTTACCCAGTGGGAGGACCACAAGTGTGTCAGCCCTTAAAAAATCTTGCCAAGCAACCATCAATGACCTGTCAAATCAGATCAGAACTCTAGAACACATGCATAAACAGTCCCAGGCCCAAAACACCTATCTGGAGCTCATCCAAACCAGACAACTCCTACTAGAGGAACTTAATCGAAAAACTCGCCGCAAATTTACCCTTTCCCAGAAACTTTACTACAAGCATGAGAACAAGAGTGGGAGGATATTGCGAGCCTGTTTGAGCAGCTCTACAAGAGGCTGTACAACCTCCCTCCCCCACCGACCACCAATGGGGCAAACCAAGGGCATGCAACCCTCATCCAAAACTCCCTCCGAACATACGGTCCAAAACCTATCCTTGAAGAAGATGCGAAACAGCTCAACAAACCCATTTCAGAAGAAGAATTCAGATTAGCGGTGAAACAGATTAAAGCAGGGAAAAGCCCAGGCTCAGATGGGTTCACAGCGGCCTACTTCAAAACTTTCTCCAATATACTCACCTCCACATTCCTGAGAGCCTTTAATACTCTACACCCTCGCGCACCTCAGTGACACAGATTACTAGAGGCCCATATAACTGTAGTCCCCAAAGAGGGCAAGGACACGACAGCAGTTACGAACTACAGGTATATATCCCTCTTAAACATGGATATCAAAATTTTCACTAAAATACTGGCCAACCGCCTCCTACCCCTTCTGCCCCTATTGATTGATAATGATCAAGTAGGCTTTGTCCCTGGCAGAGAGGCCAGGGACAATATAACTAAAGCCATCAACATACACCATTGGTTAACTGAGACACTACAGAAAAGTTTCACTGGATGCGGAGAAGGCATTCAACAGATTGGCTTGGGACTACCTGGAAGTGGTCCTCGAACATCTGGGAATCGGTAGTCGATCCCTCCAGTTTATTATGTCCCTCTACACAACGCAAACAACCAGAATCAAAGTAAATGCCCATCTGTCAAATGCCTTTTCCATCCATAATGTAAACAGACAGGGCTGTCCCCTTTCCCCGATCCTTTTTATTCTCACCCTGGAACTACTTCTGCGTCGCCTTAGAATGGGAATATCAATAATGGACCGTACATACAAGCTTGTGGCATTTGCCAATAATATTCTTCTTTTCCTTCAAAATCCGCTAATCACCATACCGAACTTACTAAAGGAATTTGATTTCTTTCAACAAATATCCAATCTTAAAATAAACTATAATAAATCTCATGCTCTTAACGTAACACTTTCATATGAGGAGGCAATCCAATGTAGCACTAACTTCCCCTTTAAATGGCACCCCCATGCAATCACATATTTAGGTCCACAACTGACGACACACCTCTCAGACTTATTCCTAAAAAACCACCTACACATCCTTAGATCAATCACGGCCGACCTCAAGAAGTGGGATAGACTGATGTTCTCTTGATTTGTTTGCATGGCCTTTCTCAAGATGAACGTCCTTCCAAGACTGCTCTATGTCTTACAAACCCTCCCAATAAAACTTCCCAGTAGCTTTTTCTCAGCCTATAAATGGCTCTGTTTAAATATCCTCTGGAAACAGAAGAATCAGAGAGTGAGTTATAATCAACTCATTAGGCCGAAAGAAAAAGGTGGTATAGGCTTCCCGGACCTCAAGCACTACTTCCTAGCTACTCATCTAGCAAGGGTGATAGATTGGAGAGCCCACGAAGGGATCAAAGCCTGGGTTATTATTATACGGGATTTATATAGCGCCAACAGTTTGTGCAACGCTTTACAAAATGAAGGCAGACAGTACAGTTACATCACAATTTGGTACAAGAGGAATCAGGGGGTCCTGCTCGTTAGAGCTTACAATCTAAGAGGAAGGGTCATTTGATACAAACGGTAATAGCTGTGGGTGGTGAGCTGATGTAGAAAGTAAGAGAGTGTTAGATAGAAGCAGGATAGGCTTCTTTAAAGAGAAAGGTTTTCAGGGATCTCTAAAGATGGACAGATTAGAAGACTGTCGAACAGATTGGGGTAGGGAGTTCCAAAGGATGGGAGAAGTTCTGGAGAAATCCTGGAGGGGAGCATGGGAGGAGGTGACAAGGGATCCAGAGAGCAGGAGGTCTTGGGAGGACTGAAGAGGGCAGCTTGGTTGGTATTTTGAGACTAGGTTAGAAATGTAGTTGGGGGCACAGTTGTGGATGGCTTTGTAAATTATTGTTAGTACTTTAAATTTTATTCGTTGGGTGAGTGGAAGTCAGTGAAGAGATTGGCAGAGAGAGATGGAGGACACTGAGCGGTTGGTAAGGTAGATAAGGTAGTCGAGGTGCGAGATAACCAGAGAGTGAATTAGGAGCTTAGTGGTGTCATTGGTTAAAAAGGGGCGTATTCTAGCGATGTTGCGTAGGCTGAGGCGCCATGATTTGGACAGGGATGTGGTCCTGAAAGGACAGTTCAGAGTCTAGGGTTACCCCTAGCACCCTGGCATGTGGGGACGCACTAATAGTTGTGCCATTGATCTTAACAGAGAAGTCAGGGGAAGGGGCAAGTGGGGGAGGAAATATCATGAGCTCAGTTTTAGATAGATTCAGTTTGAGGAAGTGCTGTGACATCCAGACTGATATGTCTGTTCAGGGCCGTCTTTACCGCAGGGCAAAAGGGGCAAGTGCTCAGGGTCCAGTCATTGTTGGGGGCCCTGCGCTGCCTGTCCCTGGAGCCCAGCATTGCCCTCCGGAGTTCAGCCACATGCAGGCTGCCCACTACTGTCACTTTGTAAATACAGAAGCTCTGCTTCTGTATTCACAAGCCACATTGCTCCTCCCCATGCGGCCGCTCTGATCCCTCGGGCGTCTATGAGAGCAGAGGAGGAAGGGGGTGGGGAATCTGCAAAAGGGAAGCAGCATCGAAGGACAACATGCTGTGAGTAGCGGGCAGAGGAAAACCAAGTATGGAAACCTGGGGTGGGGGCTGTGGGAGGAGAGCCTTGTACTTGTCGGGAGAAATGCTTGACTAGGGTAGTTCAGATAACACCCTCTATTCCAATTACCTTGACACCTCCCATTCCTTTACACTTAACACCTCCCCTTATACCTTTAATAATAAAGACACCCGAGACCAGGCTGGGGTTAAATGGCCGGTTAGGCCTTTTATTAACAAAAAACATAACTTAATTTAATTAACATACATTAGAATAAATTAACCGTCACTGTAACATTGAAAACTTCCAACAATAAAGAAAGGCTGCAGATCCTTGACGCCACCACTCTCACAACTTTTGGAGTCTGTGATACCCCCTTTGTTAGTTTTGGTCCCCAGCCGCTATCACCACCTCGAGGACTATACTAACTGACCACAGGCTCCTACCAACTTAAGTAACACCGGTCAGTCTGAACTTGAACCAGACCAACCCGAGGACTCCATACCTGAGATGGATCCCACCGTTTGTCACAACACACCTCTTATTTTAACCCTCGTCAAGGACCTCAAACCGCCTTACCTTGTCTGCACCTAATTTTCCAATGTACTATACCTAGGGTGGGAGGGAGGGACACTTCTTCTCCACATCTTTCCTCTCAACTGACCCCTTTCACTTCCTCCTTCCTCTTTTTCCCCTTCCTGCCCACCCCCTCTCTGGGTTCACCGAATCACATACCTTATTCCTTATTCTCCGCTCCCCCTTTTGACCCACACATTTTCCTTCCTGGTATTCCTTCCCCCCTGTCATGCCTGTACTCCGCTTCCATTTCATTACACCTCCGTCCATTTACTTGACTAGGGTAGTTCAGATAACACCCTCCATTCCAATTACCTTGACACCTCCCATTCCTTTACACTTAACACCTCCCCTTATACCTTTAATAATAAAGACACCCGAGACCAGGCTGGGGTCAAATGGCCGGTTAGGCCTTTTATTAACAAAAAACATAACTTAATTTAATTAACATACATTAGAATAAATTAACCGTCACTGTAACATTGAAAACTTCCAACAATAAAGAAAGGCTGCAGATCCTTGACGCCACCACTCTCACAACTTTTGGAGTCTGTGATACCCCCTTTGTTAGTTTTGGTCCCCAGCCGCTATCACCGCCTCGAGGACTATACTAACTGACCACAGGCTCCTACCAACTTAAGTAACACCGGTCAGTCTGAACTTGAACCAGACCAACCCGAGGACTCCATACCTGAGATGGATCCCACCGTTTCTCACAACACACCTCTTATTTTAACCCTCGTCAAGGACCTCAAACCGCCTAACCTTGTCTGCACCTAATTTTCCAATGTACTATACCTAGGGTGGGAGGGAGGGACACTTCTTCTCCAGATCTTTCCTCTCAACTAACCCCTTTCACTTCCTCCTTCCTCTTTTTCCCCTTCCTGCCCACCCCCTCTCTGGGTTCACCGAATCACATACCTTATTCCTTATTCTCCGCTCCCCCTTTTGACCCACACATTTTCCGTCCTGGTATTCCTTCCCCCCTGTCATGCCTGTACTCCGCTTCCATTTCATTACACCTCCGTCCATTTACTTGACTAGGGTAGTTCAGATAACACCCTCCATTCCAATTTCCTTGACACCTCCCATTCCTTTACACTTAACACCTCCCCTTATACCTTTAATAATAAAGACACCCGAGACCAGGCTGGGGTTAAATGGCCGGTTAGGCCTTTTATTAACAAAAAACATAACCTAATTTAATTAACATACATTAGAATAAATTAACCATCACTGTAACATTGAAAACTTCCAACAATAAAGAAAGGCTGCAGATCCTTGACGCCACCACTCTCACGACTTTTGGAGTCTGTGATACCCCCTTTGTTCGTTTTGGTCCCCAGCCGCTATCACGGCCTCGAGGACTATACTAACTGACCACAGGCTCCTACCAACTTAAGTAACACCGGTCAGTCTGAACTTGAACCAGACCAACCCGAGGACTCCATACCTGAGATGGATCCCACCGTTTGTCACAACACACCTCTTATTTTAACCCTCGTCAAGGACCTCAAACCGCCACAGCAGCACAAGTATGACCCCTTATACTTGGGCCTGCCGCCACACTCTAACTGCTCTCTGGATTCCATCCTGTAAACCCAGGCTCCACAGGTCAATGCCCACTGCATTGAGGTGAACCCCATCCCCTCTCAAATATCTCCAAGTGTCCATTTCCAGCTCCCTGTGCCTGACCACAAAACCCCCATTCCTGGTAAAAAATCTTCCCACCTCCTTATTGATTTTTATACGGGCCTTATTAATCCTGTCTCCTGACCTAGCCCCTCTCCACACTGTCCTGGCCACTATGTTCGACCACACCAACAACACCTCAGGGAAAGACGACCTTATCCTTAGAAAATCCCATTGGATGTCCTTGATAATCTGCCGCATGGGCCGTAATCCCAAATCGTTGCCCCCAACGTGCAACACTAAAATATCCGGTTGCCAGTCGAGCCTAGCATACCGGTGTACCTCCGGGAGCACCCTGTGCCACAGCATGCCGGGCAGCCCAATCCATCGCACCACTCCCGTGTCCTCCTCGACCCCTAATTGCCTCCCTTTTTGTCTGACCTCCGCCCTCTTTGCTCCCCAAAAAACGTATGAATGCCCCAATATCCATATCAAACATCGGGGAACATCTGTAACGACAAAGGTGTAACACATAACCTTAACCATACTGCCCCCCACAACAAACACAGGGACATATAACAAGACAAACAGACAACAACCCCCATCGAACCACTGTCTTTAAATTAAATGTGACCTGACTAGTGTTGAGCGAACCCGGACTGTAACGTTCGGGTCCGTACCGAACTTTCGGGTGTCCGTGGGACGGACCCGGACCCGGACATTTCAAAAATCATTCGGGTTCGGTCCGGGGTTCTTCTATTTTACTCCACGTGTTGAGAAGCTGCAGGGCAGCCAATCAACAAGTGTTTCACTGGTTTGCCCTTAGAAGCCATCACAGCCATGCAGTCCTACGTCCTAGTCCAGAATTTTACAGAGTTTAGACAGGGAGTGCGTCAGTCGATGGAAAGGGATGTGATTGGGTTCCTCGTACACTGACGTCGTGACACTGAGGTCGAATATTTCTCCGACCTAGTGTACTACGTGACCGGTTAGTGTCGGTACGGTAATCATCCGTACCGACACTACCGAAGATTCCCGTTTGGTCACTTTGTGAACAACTAACCGACGGGACGTCGAAGAGTTGTGCACCTCATTTTATCTTCTTGGGGCCTGGCTTGGGCT
>BLSH010534278.1:57446-69363 GCA_018402905.1 Glandirana rugosa | reverse complement strand
AACTTCTTCAAATCTCAAAATAGGCAAATATATATATACACGTACCTTCAGAAAATGGTTCACAGCAACAGAAGTGTTGTAATCCTGCTCATAAAAAAGAAATATTCACATGTTAAATCCAAATGTAATAAGACAACAGACAGCATAATTGTACCCCTTATTTCCTGTGCAGCCACCATGATGGACAGTGAAGGTCATCTCCTCAGGAGGGACACAGATAAAGAATTCTTGTGCGAGTATCTAGATGGTTATTTAGTAGTGGATCTGCCTTCAAAATGTACCGACCCTTATCTAGAATGTTTCTGGTTACCCAGTGGTGACTTTTCTAAAATTGTGATAGGGTCCTTTCACACTCCTCTATGGAGCGACGGATGTCAGCGGTGACATGTCCACTGACATCCGATCCACTAAATATAGATAGATGGACACCCTATTTTCCATCCATCTGGCAGATCGAATGAAAACAGACAGATCTGTTTTTATGCGATCCCCATAGAGGAGAGCGGGGGCTCTGACAGGTCTGTCTCTGCACAGTGAGCATAGATGGACCTGTCATCTGCCGGCTCAGCGAGGATCAACGGATCAAAACAGACTCCGCACGTATGAAAGGAGCCTTAACCAATGGTAAAAGTCAGTGGTTCTCAACCTCATTCCTCAAGTTCCTCCAACAGGCCATGTTTTGGGAATTTCTATTCGATAAAATAGCTGTCCAAAATACCAAGCCATTGACTCTGATTTAAAGCATCTGTACAAGATAAAGTAAAACCTACAAACATGGCCTGTTGGGGGTACTTGAGGATGGAGGTTGAAAACCACTGGTATAAGTTGTGTCATTTTTGAGTTTTTGTTAGAGGAGGCAAGCAAGTTTTTGAGAGCTCTCTTGCTTTGTGAAGGGTTCCATACACCAAAGCTAATGGATAATGGTTCGCTGTAAAGTGGCCTTTGAAGATCTCAGCCTGAATATCAAAATCTATCATAGTTGCGAATTCCTCCACAATCCTTTAATCTGCCCGATTGGGACATTCCATAGCCAAGGCTTATAGTGGCAATTTTTTAAAATTCAAATATCTATTGCTTTCTACCTTTCTAAAATAATTTTTGGTGCTAATCATGCCATCTTCAAACGCTTCTATTATAACGTCTAAATACTCAACAGTGGTGCAAAATAGACTGACCCAGCCTAATGTAGGGCAATAGAAGTGGACTGGTGTGTATGTGGCTGGCCAGCTTGTCTGCCTTCCCCCTGGCCAAGTGATCACATCCTATCTAAGGCTACATTCACATGGGCATTTTCCCACAACGGTAATCACTGCCTGTGTAAACAACCACAAATAGCTGCAGCCACTGACAGCCTGTCATTGAAGAGTACAGGCTCAGAGGTCGCAGTTAGGCCCTCACACCTATCAAATGGACAAGCAGGAATGAGATGATTCCTGCTGCTGCTAGCCACACCATAGCAAAACACCCGTGCGATTGTAGCCAATGTTGCTTCATCATAAATAATTAAATGCACCTAGTAGTTTGAAAGTAATAAAACAGCTAAACCTAAAAAAAAAATGCCTCACACTGTGATGGTGTGAACTGTGGGCATAGGAGACGAGGCATTTTGCTTTGTCATGCGGTGAGACTGGGCTTGGGTTTAGATATATTTTAATCCTATGGAGACGGCTAATGCTAGATCTACCCCAATAAGACTGCCATTGGCAAGTAGGGGGTCATTTTTTGTTTTACAATACATTTCAATAGACATTTGCATCCATAGGAGCATCCTATCTCCATCCTTGTGTGTAAATCACCAGTCAGAGAAAAGACACTTGACACTTATCCCTTAAAAAAAGATGGCTTGTCTTTAGTCAAAATTCTAAAGTGAATTTGATTTACTAAAGCAGTAGAGCACGTCCACTTTGCCATGTAAACGGCCTCTTCGCCTATAGTAAATCAACCCCAGTGCGCTCTAACGGCAGTCATGAAATACATACAGTCAGTAACAGGTTAAGACTAAGGCCGGGTTCACACTAGCTGTGGCCGCGGGTCACAGCAGGGGGTCCGGTGCATCCCTGTTCTCCGTTTCAGGTGTGAATCAGGTTCAAATTTTTGCCTGAATACCGCATTAAATTTGCATAACTGTGAACCCAGCCTTAGACTACGATTTCTTAGATCTCTATGATGACCAAAGGTTACTACAAAGCACGCTGTATATCAGCAAATCAGAAGGCCTGAAATAGATGAATTTCTTGTTTGCCAAATGTATGGAGGTGCATTTTCATGAGCAGGAATTTCTGTTCATTATGGAGATAAATAGAGAGCAGAAATTATCACCACTATAAAGAGGGGGAATCTAAGAGAATCCATAAATAAATTCAGCCAGGATCAACATTTGAATTCTATGCCTGAGTCCCGCCATTTAATGAAAACACATGTCGGTATATGAAATTGTCTAGTGACCATGGGCTCAATTACCCGATCTGCTATCTATGGACCAAAATGTGAATGAATAGCACAGGAGGCAACTTCAAGAACCATCATCTGTGCTCATTACTCCTTATATACATTTAAATGCTATAGATCAGAGGTCCTCAGACTTTCTAAGCAAAAGGCCAGTTCACTGCCCTTCAGACCTTTGGGGGCCAGACTGTGGCCAGTGGGAGTAAAAAAATGCCCCAGGGTTACTGAGCAGTGGGAGTATAATATGACATAGGGGTGGATTAATGGCCCGTGGTTGTGGGATTAATGGCAATAGACAGTGGCAGGAGTCGTGGCCCATGGCTGGTAGTAATGGAAGGAATAGTGGCCTATGGCTGGTAGTAATGGAAGGAATAGTGGACCATGGTTGTTATCAGTGGAAGGAATAGAGGGCCATGATTTGTATCAGTGGCAGGAATAGTAGCCCATAGTTGGTATCAGTGGCAGGAATAGTAGCCCATGGTTGGTATCAATGGCAGGAATAGTAGCCCATGGTTATCAGTAGGAAGAATAGTGGCCCATGGCTGGTATTAATGGAAGGAATAGTGGCTCGTGGTTGGTGTCAGTGGAATATTGACCAATGGTTCATATAACTAGGAGTAATAGTGGCCCATGGTTGGTATCAGTGGGAGGAATAGTGGGCCATGGTTGGCATCAGTGGGAGGAATAGTGGCCCATGGTCATAATAGTGAGCCATGGTTAATATCAGTAGGAGGAATAGTGGCCCATGGCTGGTAGTATAGGAAGGAATATTAGCTTATGGTTGGTATCAGTGGAATAGTGGCCAATGGTTGGTATCAGTGGGAGGAATAGAAGCTGATGGTTGCTATCACTGGGAGGAATAGTGGCCCATGGTTGGCATCAGTGGGAGGAATAGTGGACCATGGTTATCAGTGGGAGGAATAGTGGGCCATGATTGGTATCAGTGGCAGGAATAGTAGACCATGGTTGGTATCAGTGGCAGGAATAGTAGCCCATAGTTGGTATCAGTGGCAGGAATAGAAGCCCATGGATATCAGTAGGAGGAATAGTGGCCCATGACTGGTAGTATAGGAAGGAATAGTAGCTTATGGTTGGTATCAGTGGAATAGTGGCCAATGGTTGGTATCAGTGGGAGGAATAGTGGCCCATGATTAGTATCAGTGGGAGGAATAGTGGCCCATGGTTGGTATCAGTGGGAGGAATAGTGGCTCATGGTTGGTATCAATGGGAGGAATAGTGGCTCAATGGTTGGCATCAGTAGGAGGAATAGTCGCTCATGGTTGGTATCAGTAGGAGGAATAGAGGCTCATGGTTGGTATCAGTGGGAGGAATAGTGCCTCACCACAGTTCCCAAAGGACCGGTTAAAAGTAAGCAAAGATCCACAGTTTGGGCACCACTGCAATAGACATTGTAAGAAAAACACACAGGTGAAAGAATTGATTTTATTTCAAAGCAAATCATATACAGTATACATGATGTAAAAATATGGAGTTGTACAACTATGTATTGTAAGAGCAAGTTAATGATTTATATTGAATAAAAATACAGTTTCCAGCATCTCAGCGACGCACAATATTGTGTCATTGTGGACAATAAAGGATAAGTGTCGTTTTTCAAGCTTTAGAAGGCCTAGTCTCCAGTCTTATAGTTTAGTTTCCTTTAAAATCAGGCTGCAAAGAGACTTCTGCTGCATGCCTGGAAGCAGTGGTCTCTCTGCAGTGGTCAGACACCCTCTACTGAATCAGAGCTAAGTAGTGGAGCTCACACTGAATGTCCTAACCCAGTAGGATGGGGGGTGTAAGACCGATGATTCCACTCAAGCAGCAGCAGTCCTGTACAGCCTGATGGAGGGGGAGCAATAGAATTACATAACACACCCCAAAAAAAATTCCATATAAATAAATGGTCATTCGGCAAATCTAAGTAAATATGTGTAATATAAATACATGATTTATAAAACTATTACATGTGATACTTCTGTATAAAATGAATACAACAAATATAAACAACAATACATCATACAAGAAATGACTTCTTGTTAGATCGTAGAAAAGTCCCATGTAAAGAATTGATGTTCTGTTCAATATGAAATGACAATGGGTAAAGGGGGTATTACACGGTCAGATCCAAATACCCTTCACAAGACCACGAGGAAAGAGACCGCAGGACTGTGGCTGCACCATAAAGGCCGGGGTAAAGAGGTGAAGGAAGATGTGGGATTACATACATGTTTTGATGGTCCAGTTGCTGGTTCATATCTGAATTTTGCATTTTTAACGCTCCTAAAACACAAATGAGTAAAGAAAAAAACCATGAATGGATCACACACACACAATGACTATGTGATAAAACAAGAACAATTTCTAATTCATTTTTAGATTTATATGGCTATAGCTCTAGATCAAAACAGAGGTCTGCTGCCCGCCGCCGCCCCTTTAAAAATTAAAAAAATCAGCAGCTATACATACAATAGCTACTGACTTTTAACTTTGGGACACTTACCTGTCCTGGAGTCCAGCGATGTCAGCACCACCACCAATCTTTGGATCGGCTGGTCGAGTGCTGTCGCCGCCATTGAGGGTAAGGGAACCCGGCAGTGGAGCCTTTCGGCTTCCCACCGGGCCCCGCTGCGCATGCGTGTGTTGCTACTGCGCTCTCTCACTGTCCCGGCGGCGGAGGGGGAGGAGGAGGGAGCCGGACTGCTGACGTCAGTGGCCCAGGCTCCAAGATGTGGGGGAAAGGACACCTGTCAAAGACAACTATCCTCTCCCCCCTCCCCCCTGAAAGGAGCCAAATGTGACACCTAAGGGGGGGAGGAATCCGACAAGCGGAGGTTGCACTTTTGGGTGGACTTGCGTACTTTTACTACTGCAGAGTGGCAGTGTCCCGCTAATCGCCGTTTAGCGGGACACTGCCACTCTGCAGTACTAAAAGTACGCAAGTCGGTTGGGAATCGGTTAAAGCGGAGTTCCACCCAAAAGTGCAACCTCCGCTCGTCGGATTCCTCCCCCCTTAGGTGTCACATTTGGCTCCTTTCAGGGGGGAGGGGGGAGAGGATACTTGTCTTTGACAGGTGTCCTTTTCCCCACATCTTGGAGCCTGGGCCACTGATGTCAGCAGTCCGGCTCCCTCCTCCTCCCCCGGGCCAGTGAGAGCGCAGCAGCAACTCGAGCATGTGCAATGCCATAGCGGGCGGGAGCGCGCAGCCGGCGGCTCGCTCTCGTGCTCGCTGTACTCTGCAGGCGTGTGGCCGTGGCTCGGGCGGACGCGATTGCCTGGCAGAGAGGAAGAATGGGGAACCGCCGATGTAAACACGGTGGTTCCCCGCTCTGTCAGTGGGCATTTAAAAGATTTACTGATCCCTGGCACTGGGATCAGTTAGATCTCTTATGCCCCTGGCAGCCCAGCCCCCACACAGTTAGAACACACTTAACCCCTAGATTTCCCGCTGTAGATTAACCCCTTCACTGCCAATGACATTTACACAGTAATCAGTGGATATTTAAATTTCTGATCGCTGTATAAATTTGTTTTTTTATATTTTTTTTGGATTTGTGTTTTAGCAAAAAGTAAAAAAATATTTTTTTTTTTTTGTGCAAAATTGTCACTCTTCTTTTGTTTATATCGGTGATCAGAAATGACACAGAGGTGATCAAATACCACCAAAAGAAAGCGCTATTTGTGGGAAAAAAATGACGCATATTTAGTTTGGGTACAACGTCACACGACTGCGCAATTGTCAGTTAAAGCGACGCAGTGCCGAATCGCAAAAAGTGCTCTGGTCCTAATGTGGGAAATCCTTCTGGGACTGAAGTGGTTAAGGCAAACAGGATTAAAGTGTACCTGTCACCACTATAAAGGCAATGACGGGGCTGTGGTACTTGGTGTTACCTGTGTACATCTTTACATTACCCATACAGTTCTCCAGGTGCCCAAATCCACAGCTATATAGAAGGTGTTTGAATGTTTTGACATTCCTGGTACGGTTTAGAATTAGCTCACCCCTACTGCATGTTCCTATTGGTTTATCACTATGACAGGGGCATTACTGTCCAATAAAAACGAAGGAAACAGAAAAGGGCAGGCCAACTCTCCTCATTGTCAAGAAGCACCAAACTGCTATGTTACCTCAGATCTCAGGGCACATAAGGGCACATCATCTAATGGTATGTGTAGGCATCACTAGGTACCTATGTTATACCACCTTTATAGTACCCACTGGATTTGTCCTAAAGGATATTGTCTGCAAAGTGTGTAAGCAAAATAATGTCCTCATTTTTATTTATTTGAGGTACTTATATAGCGCTGTCAATTTATGCAGCGCTTTACATATATATTGTACATTCACATCAGTCCCTACCCTCAAGGAGCTTACAATCTAAGGTCCCCAACTCACATTCATACATGCATGTACTAGGGCCAATTTAGACAGAATCTAATTTATCTACCAGCATGTCTTTGGAGTGTGGGAAAAAAACGGAGCACCCGGAGGAAACCCACGCAGGCACAGGGAGAACATGCAAACTCCAGGCAGGTAGTGTCGTGGTTGGGATTCAAACCTGCAACCCTTTTGCTGCTAGGTGAAAGTGCTATCCACTACACCACTGCCACCCTAAAAAGTCACTACCTGCACACCACTAGGCAATCCCCCAGCCCCCGTGTGAAGGCATTGGGGCCTGTACTATGGGAGAATAGGGAGTGTCATTTGTCCCCCATAGCCACAAATACCAGACAGTTGGATCAGGGACTGTGGTGGTGGGTGGGAGTGGGGAAGATAAGTGAAAGCAATGAGCATGCCTGCTATGTACTTTTGATGAGAGGGAGTTATCTGGGGAGTTTATTTAACACTTTCTCTGCTACATCAGTACGTTGTACAAACATAACAGCGGGAGGTTTTGCACACAATCCAATGGCTGCAGCCCCCGGGATTGTGTGTAAAACTGACAGGCAGACTTCTGCCTATCAGGTGAAAGCATTTGGGTGGATGCACTGCCTTCCGATTGCTCACACACCACCCCCCATGGTTTCTGGGCTTTGCTTGCCCATCTGCGGGCCCGGCACCGACATGGCGGGTGCCCACGGCTGGGGGGGGGGGGTTTATAAATAATCTTCAGGGCTGAAGTGATTTTTTAAATGTGTCCAAAAAAACGCTAAAGCAGCTCTAACAGCGAAAAGGTTAAACAGGCATATTTTGAAATAAATTTGTAATAAACTGGGGAATCCCAAACTAACAATTTGATCAGGACATATGGGCAGCAAAAGTTCTGTGCAAATCTCCAGCGTTTCTATGATTTGACCCGGCCTCTTCAGTTGGTGGGGAGTAGAGCTTTAATGCAGACTATCCATTCATTAGTAGATCATATGACGTGGTAATTATTAGCATAAGAAGCCCAAGGTCCACTTGCTATTTACTTGACCATTAAATTGAAAACTCAAATACTTGGATGTTGATCTACAGTATAAAATGAAAAGTATATGGTGGCCAAAATGCTAAAATTGTCACTAGAACAAGAGGTGAGTGCAAACCCTCCAGTGGGGACACTTGTTCTGGTGACAACCAAGATGGGAATTTCATATACTTTGTAGAGATTTCCTCTCACTTCCTGCTGCATCTCTAAACCAGGAAATGAAGTGAAATCCCCCAATGGGGCAATGAATGCACTTGCAGCAAAAGTAGTTGCTGGTGACAGAAAACTGATTCCATGTTTCAGCTTCCCAGTGCACATGAGAGGGTAAAAGCTAAAACCCTATGGGTAACATTGCATCAATACAGAAATCAGGACAAAGGGATTAGGTCAGTGGTTCTCAACTCCGGTCCTCAGGACCCCCCAACAGGCCAGGTTTGCAGGATAACTGAAATACATCACAGGTGATGTCATTTGCTGCCCAGTGATTGCAGTATTCTAGTCTGCATCTCCCCAAGGTAATACTTAAAATCTGGCCTGTTGGTGGGTCCCGAGGACCGGAGTTGAGAACCACTGGATTAGGTGAACATATGGGCTTGTTTACTCTAGAGGCAAGGACTGCTGCTTATCTAAAAAGCAATCCAAAATCAGATCACTTTTCAGAGGCATTTAACAAGTGGCAAAGTGGTGATATCTCACCTCCTCACCACCTGTTTTGACCCCTAAATGCAACACCAACGCTAACCATGTGCAATACATGCTGTTGCAGGCTGGCGACGTTCACTTGAATGGGTTGTGTTTGCGAGGTATTATGGGCCATTTTCATGGCAGCAACAGGGGGAATAATTGCTGCCACATTCATAAAGCAATGTGCACCCCAACTGCTGCCTCTATAGTTAACCACTTAAAGCAGTAGTAAACCCTAAAAGCTGTTTTTACCTACAGGTAAGCCTATAATAAGGCTTACCTGTAGGTAAAAAGAATATCTCCTAAACCTGCATGGTTTAGGAGATATTCGCCCTGCATGCAGCCGCTGACATTAGCGGCGCATGCGCTCTGACGATCCGGCCGAGGCGGCCAGCAACTCAGAGCTGGGTGCCGGAGCGAAGAGCTCCCGCGCTCATGCGCGGGAGTGACGTCACGCGGCTCCGGCCACTCACAGTGCCTGAGCCGCGTCCACGGAAGAAAGAAGAGGACAAACATGTCAGCGTCCTTAGAGCTGACCGACTCGGGCATCGGGGGCCTCGTTGTAAGGTAAGTATTTCATAATATGTTAGTATGCGATGCATACTAACATATTATGCTATTGTCTTGCAGGATTTTTTTTTATTTATTTTTTTTGTCAGCGGGTTTACTACCGCTTTAAAGACCGAGCCTCTTTCTGAGAGTCGGTGTTTACAAGTTAAAATCAGTTTTTTGTTAGAAAATTACTTACAACCCCCAAACATTATATATATTTTTCTACCACCCTAGAGAATAAAATGGAGATCGCTGTAATACTGTATGTCACACCGTATTTGCGCAGCGGTCTTACAAGCACAATTATTTTGGAAACAAAATCACTTTTTCAAATTAAAAAATAAGACAACAGTAAAGCTAAGGCCAATTTTTTTCCATATTATAAAAGATAATGTTATGCCGAGTAAACTGATACCCAACATGTAATGCTTCAAAATTGCGCCCACTCGTGGAATGGCGGCAAACTTTGGCATTTAAAAATCTATATTGGCGACATTTAAAAATGTCTACAGGTTACCAGTTTTGAGTTACAGTGGAGGTCTAGTGCTAGGTTGCTCGCTCTAACGATCGTGGCGATACCTCACGTGTGGTTTGAACACCGTTTTCATATGCGGGCGCAACTTACGTATGCGTTCGCTTCTGTGCACAAGCTCGGCAGGACCGGGCGCTTTCAATTTTTTTTTCTTATTTATTTTACTTTTTATTTTTTACACCATCCCTTCAAAAAAAAAATAAAAAATTTGATCGCTTTCATTCCTATTACAAGGAATGTAAATATTCCTTGTAATAGAAAAAAGCATGCCAGGACCTCTTAAATATGAGATCTGGGATCAAAAAGACCTCAAATCTCATATTAACGCTAAAAAAAAAAAAAAAAATTACAAATTTTCACTTTAAGGGCTATGGGTGGAAGTGACTTGTGACGTCGCTTCCGCCAGTCAATGCTTTGGAGCCGAGTGGGCGGCATCTTCCGCTCACTCGCCATCCAATGCAGGGGAGAGGGGACCGGATCCTCTCTGTCACTACCGGCGGGTCCGGTAAGTGGCGGAAACGATGAAAAAGTGGCGGAAGGGGGGGCACCTCTCCCGCCCTCTGATAAAAGTGATCTTGCGGCAAATCCACCACAGAGACCACTTTTATCAGAAAGAGGACCGCCCTCTGAAAAAAACAATACCCGGGTTATGCATGCTATCTGCTACCATAGAAACGGCATTGATACCGGGCGGTCGTTAATTAGTTAAAGGGGAGTGGTAAAAACACGGCTCAACCGTCCACTCCCCATCCACAATGAGGAGGTGCCGAGTACTTACGATTGTAGTTCCTGGCCAGCTTTCACCATCTCTGCTAACATCTTGGAGGAGAAGACGATGACGGTAGCATTCTTTGGAACGTAGGAGTTCTCTCTGTATGCTACAATAAAATAATAAAACACAACATGAGAAAGATTCACAACAGATCAACAGGAAAAACATTGTAGCTGGGGTGGCATCACTGGCGGGCAGAGGGGCACTCATGTTAAAGGACATTGTTACCACTTCAAGGTCACACCATATGTTTTACATATTGTCTGGTACAATAGGAATAAGGGCTCGTCTACACTTGCGGCAAGGACTGCTGCTCCTCTGAAAAGCAATCCATGTTCGGATTGCTTTTCAGGTGTTTGGCAGTGAGGAGATATCTGGTTCTCTCACTGCCTGTTTTTACCCCCTAAATACCACACACCAACCACATGCATCGCAGCCACTTCACTTGAATGGGTTACATTCGGTGGC
Organism: Glandirana rugosa; assembly: GCA_018402905.1. Classification (NCBI taxonomy): domain Eukaryota; kingdom Metazoa; phylum Chordata; class Amphibia; order Anura; family Ranidae; genus Glandirana; species Glandirana rugosa. The sequence continues at coordinate 58,501 of BLSH010534278.1, read as the reverse complement.
CACTACTGCTTGCCGATCCCAACAGGGGGAGCAATTCCTGCCACAGCCCCCCCGGCATGTCTACCCCCCGTCTGCTGCCTGTGCAGGTCAGGCTCCAGTCACACAGGAGTTTTGCCCGATGTGACTGGCAGCAATCTACTGCCTCCTGCTGGTGTTTGTGGCAGGTGTGGGCGGATGAGCCCCATACACTTCAGTGACAAAGTACATCCAGAAGAGATCACTGCAGGTAACAGCCGGGAATAGCCGCAGTCACCCACAACCAATCACTGAAGTGTACGGGGCTCAGCGGCCACCCGCTTGCCCCTTCCACAAACACCAGCAGGAGGCAGTAGATTGCTGCGAGATAAACAAAATGTAGTGGGTGTGGCGCTGCAAAATTATGTGCAAAAAAAAGAAATGATATCCAAATTCAGTTTGCCTATAATTATCTAAATTTAAAATAATTTTAATACTGTATTTATTTATATCTGGTATCATCATTCACACACCTATTTACTCGTGCACATTCACTATATCACAAGACATTTTGGATTTAATTTGTTTTTTGCACATCATTTTGCAGCACCACACCCACTACATTTTGTTTATCTCACTCTTCCTGAGAATTCTTCTCAGGTCTTCATGGGGCAGCAGCAAACTTTCTGCTCTTTCTCTCCCTCTATACCACTAGCAGTGCCACACCGCACACCCTCCTTTTTAAACATTCAGTAGATTGCTGCGGCTGCCATTCACATCGGAGTAAAACAGCTGAGTGACTGGAGCCTTCAGGAGAGGGGCGGGAAAACCACGGCTCAGCCGCCCCCCAACCCCACCTCCGCCACGTGGAACACACAAGAGGATATCGACTGATAACCCCGAGTAAATGTAAACCCCAACCCCCCGCCGACTCGGCACCAAAAGGGCGGGGAGAGGACTTCCGAGGTCAGTGAGTCGACAAAATGAGGCTACACTTACCGTCGGCGTCGTTAGATGACTTACAAATTTTTCCTCCCACACGCCACACCGTGACGATCACCATATCTCCCTCTCTTTCTCGTCTTTCAAACGACGACGGG
>BLSH010534252.1:315018-325630 GCA_018402905.1 Glandirana rugosa | reverse complement strand
GGTTACTGATGAGTGATGGGTGACAGGTGGTGGTCACTGATGGGTGACAGGCGGTGGTCACTGGGTGATGGGTGACAAGCGGTGGTCACTGGGTGACAGCCGGTGGTCACAGATGGGTCACAGGTGGTGGTCACTGATGTGTGGTGGGTGTCTGACGGTGGTTACTGAGGAGTGATGGGTGACAGGTGGTGGCCACTGATGGATGACAGGCGGTGGTCACTGGGTGACAGGCGGTGGTCACTGATGGGTGACGGGTGACAGGCGGTGGTCACTGATGGGTGACGGGTGACAGGTGGTGGTCACTGATGGGTGACGGGGGACAGGCGGTGGTCACTGGGTGACAGGCGGTGGTCACTGATGGGTGACAGGCAGGGGTCACTGATGGGTGACGGTCGCTGATGGGTGACAGGCAGTGGTCACTGATGGGTGACAGGCGGGGGTCACTGATGAGTGACGGGTGACAGACGGGGGTCACTGATGGGTGACAGGTGGTGGTCACTGATGGGTGACGGTCGCTGATGGGTGACAGGCGGTGGTCACTGATGGGTGACAGGTGCACTAATGTTCACTGATGGATGACAGGTCACTGAAGGGTGACAGGTGCACTTTATTGGGGCAGATGTGGTGACTGATTGGGTGACAGGTGCAATGGGGGGGGGGCAGAGGTGACGTGGCAGGTGTTTTGTAGTACAGTAACAAACACAGACTGGTAACTCACTGATCCAGGCTCTCCTCTCCTCACACTGGAAACGGTGTGTGAGGAGAGAAGAGCTGGTAACAGCTAGTTACCAGCCTGTGTTTACTTTTGTGATCGGCTGTGAATGGATCACAGCCGATCACATGCTAACAGCTGCTGACCAATGGCTGTTCTCTACTGTGGGTGACAGGCAGTGTTCCTTTGGGAACACGCAGCCACCCACGTACATGCGCAGCGCACGCCCGATCGCGTGCGCACGCAGTGTAGATCGGGGAATACCACTTTGTGATCAGCCGTGACTTCGTCACGGCCGATCACGTGGTAAACAGCCGTGCCCAATGGCTGTTTACCCCAGTCGGTGACGAGTGGTGTCCTGGGGACACGCCGCCACCGACAGAGCCGGGATGCGCGCGCCCGATTGCGCGCAATCCCGGCTTAAAGGGAGGACGTCATATGACGTCCACCCACAGTAATAGCAGGTCCGTCCCGCCGTCATTTGATGGTGGGCGGACCTGAGGCGGTTAAACAGTTGTAGTTTGTTGATCTTTAGATTTAATATATTTATAATTTTTCATGGGAGATTGGATAATAATATAAGTAAATAGGTGGTGCAGCATTTTATTGTTATACTTGAGGGTATTATTAAAAACATTTATTGAAATTCACAGTTTATAAGTGGTGAGTAAAGCCAACATGTTTTGGGGAAATGACTCCTCTTTGTCAGGGCTGTGATGGTTGGTGTGGTCATCACTGACCTGGAACTGAAGGTCAATTGCAATATAGCCCTTTAGGTGCTATGGGTGATGGATAAGCTGTCAGATAATGGAGAACTGGAAATGCTGGTTATCTGTCATCTGACTGCTTATCCATCACCTACAGCACCTAAAAGGCTTTATTATAATAGTCCTTTGGTTCTAGGGCAGTCCTGACCACACCTACCATCACAGCCCTGACAAAGGGGAGGCACTTCCCCAAAACATGATGGCTTTACTCACCACCTGTGAACTGTAAATTTCATTAAACATTTTTAATAATAACCTCAAGTATGATAATCTATTCCAATTGCAATATACTTATCACACACGTTCCTGCATTAGGTTTAAAGTGGGTTCTGCGGCAAAAATCAGCTGGATACTGGAAACTTCACAGATGAATGTACATATTTAGGTGGATTCTAAGGGGAACCCCATGCCAAAATGACAAAGAAAAAAATGGCATGGGGCCCCCCAAAATCCTTACCAGACCTTTATTCGAGTATGCAGCCCATCAGGCCAGGAAAGGGGAGATGAATGATTGCCCCTCCCCATCCTGAACCATACCAGGCCACATGCCCTCAACATGGGGGGTTTGCTTTGGGGCAGGGGGCAGAGTCGTCAAGGGAAACCCCACATCAAAATTTAAAAAAGTGCCAAGGAGTCCCCCCTAAAATCCATACCAGACCCTTATCTGAGTATGCAGCCTGGCAGGCCAGGAAAAGTGGGGATGAATGAGCACCCCCCTCCTAAACCATACCAGGCCACATGCCCTCAACATGGGGGATGGGTGCTTTGGGGCAAGGCTCTTCCCCCCCACCCCAAAGAACCTTGCCTCTTCCCAACAACCCTGAGATGTGGTTATGAGCGTCTGTGGGCAGAGGGCTTATCAGAATCTGTAAGACCCCTTTAACAAAAGAGGCCCCTAGATGCCACCCCCCCCCATGTGAATGAATATGTGGTGCATTGTACCCCTACTCATTCAATAAAAAGTGTCAAAATAAAGAAAAACAGTAGATGGTTTTTGACAAGTTCTTTATTAAAAAATGTTTTTAAAAAATGTCCCCGATATAGATCCATTGTCAATCATGACACCGCTGTACCCGAAAAAGCAAACCCGAAACGATCCTCTGTCAATGAAGGCTAACTGCCTACTGCACGCTCTGCCGTTTGACAGTTCTTATATAGGTAAAGGTATATAGGTCACCTGGTAACATCACAAGGGGGTGGGGCCACCAGATGACATCACAAGGTGAGCCTGCCCCTTACCTATTTAAGAACTGTCAAACGGCGGAGCAGGCATTCTGCGGTCAGCCGTCCTCATTGATTTTTTTTAATTGGCTTAATCGGCTTTTCTTCTTCTGCCAGTGCATTCTCAGAGTTGGGCTGCAGGTAGTTGGACACCTTTTATGTAGCCTGTCATCTGCCTATGGGCTGTTCTGTCTCTTGCACTCTTTTCAAAACCTTCAGTTTGTTTGTTGAATGGGTGGTGCGGGATGAGTCTGGTGTCAATTCAGTTATTCACTACCTGGAGACTTTTTGTCTGTGGGCCCTCTTTCTTCTAACTTATGTGGCATAGTGCTGGCTACATTGCAACATGTGGTGGAGCACTTTGAGTTACTGCTGGCTCCTGAAAAGACTTTTGGCCTTGTGTCCGAGTTCAGTTTTCTGGCTAGCATTAATGACTCCTTGGTTATGGAATGTCAGTTGCCTGATGACATGCTGGTGGCTCTGAAGGCAGAGGTTTGCTTGGTAATTGGGAAATAGAGAAATCAGATTGTGTCTACTTCAGTCCCTCTTAGGCAAGTTGAACTTTGCATGCTAGATCATGCCGATGGGAAGAGTTTTCTGTCACAGTTTGTTGGCAGCTGCAGCGGGCCCCCTTTCACCCGCTCACCTTATTGAACCGACAAGGGACCACAGGGAGGATCTTCGAGTTTGGCATGTCTTATTGGGAGTCCTTTAACGGACATTCGCTATGGATGGAAGGGCCATTGAGTAATTTTGATTTGGAATTCTATACAGATGCAGCGGGGTCATCTGGTTATGGCATTCTTTGGGGGTAAATGGAATGCAGAACATTGGTCGGCTGACTGGCATGAGGCACAGTTGCTTAAAAATATGGTTCTTTTAGAATTGTTTCCAGTTATTGTCGCTGTTGGTCTGTGGTGATTATTCTCGGAATTGGAAGATCCATCTCCACTGCAACAATTTGGGGGGTGGTTTAGGTCATTAACCACATGTATGCTTCATCCATGCCATTTGTCCGCCTGTTGCGCCATCTTGTGTTACGTTGTTTGCAACTGAATGTCTTTTTGTATGCCGTACATCTTCCTGGAATGACTAATACAGTGGCAGATGCTTTGTCTTGGTTTCAGTGGGACAGATTCCAGGAGTTGGCACCAGGAGCGGAGCAACGCAGAATTCCTTGTTTTCCGACAGCTGTGGCGAATTGTCTTGGAGTTGCCACAGGATTGATACAGAATTCCTTGAGTGAATGGACATGGTCAGCTTATGTTAAGGTTTGGCAGGAATGCTGGGGTCTTGTTAGGAAAATGGACTTTCTGGCTGTTTCCGGCTTCCTGTGCCTGTGCCCACGTGTGCTAATGGCGCCAATAGCGGCCATTTAAGCAGGACAGCACTAGGAAACAGGTGCTGTCCGTTCTACAGCATTTGTGTGAGTTTCCTTGCTTCCTGATTGCCCGATGCCTGTTCCTGTGACCTGGCCTGTCTTGACCCTGCTCTGAACTCTGCCTGCACTGACCCCGGCTTCCACGGCCACTCTTCTGCCTGCTCCCCTGTACCTAGGTGCCTGAACGTTGCCGATCCAGCCTGTACCCGACCATCCGTTTGACTGATCCTTCTGTATTGCACCGTCCGCCAGTTACTGACCCGGACTGCCTTACTACTCTTCTGCCTGCACGAGCTCCAGCGGAAACCTACCAGCCACCAGAGACTTGTCCAGCCCTTGTGCCCCCCTGTGCTCCTGAGCTCCCTGTCTGCACTACTAGGGACTCTCGAACCAGGGCCGCAAGAGAGGTTACCCCTGCATAAGCCAGACTCCATCACCAGGTACGTGACAGGTCTTCTGGCATGAGTTGGCATTAGCATGGTGGGTAATGGTGTTAGAACTGTCTTTATTTAAAACTTTATTTAATTTCCTACCAGGGACTCACGAACAAGGGCCGCAAGAGAGGTTACCCCTGCATAACCCAGACTCCATCACCAGGTACATGACAGTAACGGACAGCCATGCCTGAGTCTGCGCAGGGGGCCTCTCCTGTGAATGAACTTGGCTCACACCTGGCCGGGCTGACCCAAGCTATACAATCCCTGCAGGAGGACTACCACCGGCTAGAGGGACAGCTCCAGGAGCTCACCGCTGGTCAATCTGCAGCCTGCACCACAGTGACTATGCCCTCTGAACCTCAAGTGCCTCCACCGGTTTTACTGTGAACTCTATTTCTCCCTCCAACCCAGCACCTACTCCTTGGAGACCACGAAGGTGGGTCTAGTGATCTCCCTGTTGCTAGGAGAACCTCTGTCTTGGGCACACCGCCTGCTGGAACAGAGGGCCCTGGAAGTCTCTAACCTGTGACTGAGTTCAGGCGCTGGAGTGCTGACATGGAGTGGAATGACGTTGCGCTCAGTCACCAATTCCGCTTAGGCCTCTCTGACCCTCTAAAGGATGAACTGGCTCATGTTGGGGTACCACAGACCCTGGACACATTAATCGAGCTCTCTATCCAGATCGACAGGCGTCTCAGGGAACAGGGAGCTGAGAGGTCTGCCGGGTCTCCATGACTTGCCTGGAGGCAACCCCGGGCTCCCATGGTTGCTACAGTAGCCACAGCTCAACCCGAACCCAGGAAACTGGACATGCTCCATCCTCCCCTCACACGGGAAGAACGGCAACGCCGCCAGAGCAACCACCTATGCCTGTACTGTGGAGAACCGACACACGTGGTAGGGTCTTGCCTGGCCAAGCTTGGTAAATGCCCACCACCCGTCAATGGCAACGTACCAGCCTCATCAAGTACCTCATCCCACCTGACTCTTCCGCTCTGCCTTCAGCTCCCTGACAAAACTATCCGGACTGCTGGCATCATCGACTCGGGTGCTTGCAATGGGTTCATTGACTGGTCCTTTGTGGTCCAGCATCAGATCCCTCTATGACCAAAGTCTTATGGAATGGTTGTACGCCTGGCTGATGGCACCAACATCAAATCTGCTGTGGTCACCCACGAAACCTTCCCCCTGCCTGCCACAACCCCGGAGGGTCACCAGAAGTTCCTCTGCTTGGACGTTATTGCATACCCCTGTTCCCTATCATCCTGGGTATACCCTGGCTGCAGGCCCATAGCCCCAGCATCAACTGGGCAGCCAGCACTGCTTTACGGAGACTAAGGAATTGGTCCCTACTCTACTCAGTTTGGTCGCAGACGTCGACCTTGATGCCCGTCAGTTGGTGCCCCCAGTGTACCACAGCTACTTAGACGTGTTCAGCAAGAAGAGGGCTGAACAGTTGCCGGCCCAGAGGGCCGATGATCGAGCTCCTCCCTGCAGCCGAAGTCCCCTTCGGAAGGATTTTCCCCTTAACGGAACTGGAACTGGCGGCCCTCAAGGCCTATATAGATGAGAACCTGCAGAAGGGTTTCATCCAACCCTCCACGTCGCCCACAGGAGCGGGAATATTCTTCATAGAAAAGAAGGATCACACGCTGAGACCTTGTATAGACTACCGTGAGCTAAATAAAATAACAGTGAAAAACCGCTATCCTCTCCCCCTGGTTCCAGAGCTCTTCCAGAGGCTAGGGGTGGCAAGAGTGTTCACCAAATTGGACCTCCGTGGAGCATATAATCTAGTCTGCATCCGGGAGGGCGATGAATGGAAGACCGCCTTCCGAACCCCGTTCGGACATTTTGAGTACCTGGTAATGCCCTTCTGGCTCTGCAACGCCCCAGCCACATTTCAACACTTTGTAAATGATGTGTTTAAAGACTATCTGGATCAGTTCGTCATTGTCTACCTATACAACATCTTGATCTTCTCCCCTACCTTGGAAGAGCACCGCAGGCATGTGACAAGTGTCCTGAGCCGCCTTCAACAAAATGGGCTTTATGCCAAGGCGGAGAAATGTGATTTTGAATGTTCAAGTATCCCCTTCCTGGGGCTTATTATCTCCATCACTGGCATCACCATGGACCCACAGAAGGTCACGGCTATCCTAGACTGGCAGGTCTCTACAGACAAGAAGGGAGTACAGCGGTTCATTGGCTTTGCCAATTTTTACAGGAAGTTTATAAAGGGGTTCTCAGCCATTATTGCCCCAATTACCCAGCTGACCAAGCTGAACACATGATTTGTGTGGACCGAGGAAGCCCAGGAAGCCTTTGCGACTCTTAAGAGACTTTTTACATCAGCACCCATCCTCAGGTACCCTGACCCTGCCTTGCCATTTGTCCTGGAGGTATATGCCACTGAAGTCGCCGTGGGGGCGGTACTATCTCAAAGCATGGAGCTAAGGCTGCCCTACATCCTGTGGCATTCTTCTCCCGCAAGCTGACCGCCCCAGAAAGGAATTAGGACGTGGGAGATAGGGAGTTTCTGGCAATTAAAACAGCCTTGGAAGAGTGGCGCTATCTTTTAGAGGGAGCCAGGCACCACATCTTGATCTTTACGGATCACAAAAATTTAGACTATCTCCGAGCAGCCAAGAGACTGAGACCTCGCCAAGCCCGGTGGGTGCTCTTCTTTAACGCTTCCTCTTCCACGTAACATACAGGCCAGGGTCGAAGAACATTAAGCCTGACACCCTATCAAGTATGTTCTGCAAACCCAGTGAGCCTGCGGCCCCTGATACAATCCTGCATCCCCGAAATTTTCAGTTAACCCAAGGGGACCTGTTGTTCCGAATCAGACAGTCCTTAGCCAGGACCCCCAGGCCGGCAGATCCCAACCTGCTAACCAGAGACGGCCTACTGTGGCATGGCAATAGACTCTTTGTTCCAGAGGACCAGCGCCTATTGGTCTTGGCATCTTGTCATGACCATAAATTGGCGAGACACTTTGGTGCTCGCAAAACCACAGAACTGCTGCTGCGATCATTCTGGTGGCCACGAGCAGACGAGGACTGTAGGAAACATGTCAGCTCATGCCTTATCTGTGCCCAGAAAAAGAGCAGCAAGACTAAGGCCTGGGGCTTACTAAAGCCACTTCCGGTGCCCAAGAGGGCCTGGTCCATGATCTCGATTTATTGCCGAGCTGCCACTGTCCCAAGGTTACTCTACAATCTTCGTGGTAGTGGACCGGCTAATGAAGATGACCTACTTCCTGCCCATGAACCCCATCAGCCACTGAAACGGCCAATATATTTATCCGGGAGATTGTGAGGCTCCATGGACTTCCAACCAGCATCGTCTCCGACCGCGGAGTTCAGTTCACCTCCCGGTTCTGGAAAGCCCTGTGCTCTGCACTTGATATTGAACTGGCGTACTCTTCGGCATATCATCTACAGACAAATGGACAGACAGAGAGGACCAATCAAACGCTCGAGCAGTATCTCCGTTGCTTCTTGTTATTCTCACAAGACTACTGGGTCTCTCTGCTGCCCCTGGCGGAGTTTGCCTTCAATAACACCTTCCATTCAGCCACAAACCAGTCTCCATTCCTGGCCAATTATGGCTTCCATCCGACCTTTATGCTCAACCACGGCCTTGAAAGTGCAGTACTAGCAGTACAAGAGATGACCAAGTTCTGGGAAGAGAACTGCAAACTCCTCCAGGAGACCATGGCCCGGACCCAGGAGCATAACAAAGAGGTGTTTGACAAAGGGAGATGGGGAGAGTTGGACTTACGGCTCAGGAAAAAGTCTGGCTGGCCACAAAGAACATAAGATTAGCCTGCCCCTCCAAGAAATTGGGCCCCAGGTTTATTGGCCCCTTCCCTGTGAAAAGGAAGATTAACAGGGTAGCCTATGAGCTGGAGCTCCCTTTCTCTTTGCATGTTCACCCAGTGTTCCACGTGTCACTGCTGAAAACTGTGACCCCAAATCCTTTTCCCCGGCAGAAGACTAGCCTGCCAGGCCCAATCCTGGTAGACGGCAATAAGGAATTTGAACTGGAAGCCATGCTGGATTGCCGGAAGAGGGGTAACAATGTCCAGTACTTAATGAAGTGGAAGGGCTACGGCCCAGAAGAAAACTCCTGGGAGCCTGCAGATAACATTCATGCGGATAAACTCACCCGATCTTTCAAGGAGAACAACCCTGCTAAGTTTGCCTGGCTGGGCACCGGAGACTGCCCCTTGGGGGGGGGGCAATGTTAGGAAAATGGACTTTCTGTCTGTTTCCGGCTTCCCGCGTGTGTTTGCACGCGTTCACGTGTACGTGTGCGCTCCCGTGCATGCGCTAATGGCACCAATAGCGGCCATTTAAGCAGGACAGCACCAGGAAGCAGGTGCTGTCCATTCTACAGCGTTTGCGTGAGTTTCCTTGCTTCCTGATTGTCCGATGCCTGTTCCTGTGACCTGGCCTGTCTTGACCCTGCTCTGAACTCTGCCTGTACCAACCCCGGCTTCCACGACCACTCTTCTGCCTGCTCCCCTGTACCTAGCTGCCTGAACATTGCCGACCCAGCCTGTACCCGACCATCCGTTTGCCTGATCCTTCGGTACTGCACTGCCCGCCAATTACCGACCCGGACTGCCTTAATACTCTTCTGCATGCACGAGCTCCAGCAGACACCTACTAGCCACCAGAGACTTGTCCAACCCTCGTGCCCCCCTGTGCTCCTGAGCTCCCTGTCTGCACTACTAGGGACTCTCAAACCAGGGCCGCAAGAGCGGTTACCCCTGCATAAGCCAGATTCCATCACCAGGTACATGACAGGTCTTCTGGCATGAGTTGGCATTAACTGGTGGGTAATGGTGTTAGAACTGTCTTGCTTTATTTAATTTGCTTGAACTACCAAAACAGTGTGTCCGTTTCGGCCATAGATTGTAAGTTGGCCTGGATAGTGTTTTAGTTCAAGCTTATAGGGACCCAGGATTTAAAGAAGGAAAGTAAAACAGACCTTTGGAGGGGTGTAGGAAAGGAGCTAGGCGGTGTGATGGAGGCGTCCAGTCACTTTCTCCATGCTGCGGGAGTTGTTTCAGCAGGTAAGTTCAGTGTGCAGTTCAGGCTGCAAGGCTTATTTGTTTCGGCCCGCATTTGTGGTGGCTTTCTACTGTGCTCTTTGGGCAAGTGAATTGGTTAGTCTGCCCAAATCTACACAGAGGGGTCTGGGTGAGGTTTTCTGCAGGGGTGACTTAGTGGCTAATTTTCTTCGCTGGTCAAAAACTGTTCAGCGGGAAAATGGTAGGTATGTACACTTGCATTGCATTCATGGTTCATACATTTGTTCCATGGCTGTAGTGGAGTATTTCAGCATTTAGCCAATGAATGGGGATTCCTTATTAATGCATTGGGGCATTTCAGCTCTATCCAATTTCTAGTTTGTGTTGGTTTTCATGCAATGTCTTGTGAGTGCTTATGAGCCCTGTGGTTATTCATCACACTCCTTTCACATTAGGGCAGCCACTGAGGCTGACCGGTGGGGATTGGAGGATCCGGTCATCCAATTGGTCGCTGAGAGGCAGACAGGTTCAAGCTTTATATCCCCCACATTTGGTTCTGTAATGGTAATTTTTAGAGTTGAGCGAACCCGGACTGTAAAGTTCGGGTCCGTACCGAACTTTGGGGTGTCCGGGACCCGGACCCGAACCCGGACTTTTCAAAAAAAGTCTGGGTTTGGGTCCGGAAACTTTTCAGGCCCAAGCCCAGGCCCAGGGCCTGTGGGGTTTCAAGCCATGCCTGGGCTTGAAATGTCAGGCCCAAGCGAGTTGAGATTTTTAATGGTAATGTCTTGGTTTACACCCCCTATATTTCGAACTTGGACAGACGGAGAGTCGCTGGTTAACCTACTGGCCTAGGAGGTTAGGGGTGGCCAGTCGGAGTCACCGACGGGATTACACTTTCCTCACACTACTTATTGGTGTCCCGAGTATTCGTGAGTGTTCTGTAACGTACTTTTGGTTGTGTTTGATCTTTAACCTATCTCGACTTTACGGGGTTACGTAATTATTCCTTAGGGGTAAGTAACCGATTTACGACTTTATGAGGTG
>BLSH010534252.1:278916-312864 GCA_018402905.1 Glandirana rugosa | reverse complement strand
TGCAAACATCTGTACAGTCTGTGTCACTTTAAATATAACCGGCAATAACTGAACATCTGTTCTGCAAACATCTGTACAGTCTGTGTGTCCATTTAAATATAACCGGCAATAACTGAACATCTGTTCTGCAAACATCTGCAAAGTCTGTGTGTCCATTTAAATATAACCGGCAATAACTGAACATCTGTTCTGCAAACATCTGTACAGTCTGTGTGTCCATTTAAATATAACCGGCAATAACTGAACATCTGTTCTGCAAACATCTGTACAGTCTGTGTGTCCATTTAAATATAACTGGAAATAACTGAACATCTGTTCTGAAAACATCTGTACAGTCTGTGTGAAACTACAGCATAGAGAAGAACAAGTATATGGTTTCGCTCTGCTATAGTTTCAAACACAGTTTCCAGATGTTTGCAGAACAGTGATATTTTGTGTATGTTATAGTGGCCTGGTGGTTGGGATCTTTGGAAGCCTTTTAAAGTAACAGCAATATGGCATAGTGGGGAATAATCTATGGTGGGGGTCAGCAACCTGTAGATCACAATCTACCAGTAGATCATGGACAGGTGGCTGGTAGATCTCGGTCTGGGTTTGCTGACCTGCCATTCCAGAGCATCAAACAGACTGACTACTTGTAAAGTTAGAGCTGTAGAAAGGAGCAAGAGCTGTATAAGCCGGTACCTCCTCTGTAGTGCCAGCTCCTGTACCATGCGGAGTGATACCATCTGCGCTCCACCTCTTATCCCGGATAGCGGCCTCCAAAGAGGTGCCAGCAGCAATGATAAGAAATTTTCAGGTCAGCATGAAGAAATACACTGGGTATTACAATATAGGGCTGCTTTCACACTGATGTGCTGCGGTTTACCTGCAGCTTTTTTGCCGGTTTGCTGCACTTAGCCATAGACTTCTATTATATCCTGCTGTTTTACCACCCCCTAACTTTACATGTGAACAAGCACAGTGCTGCTCCTCTGAAAAGCGATTGGAGTGCATGTTGATAGGTGGTGAGGAGGTGGCATGTTGCCTTCTCAACACCTGATTTAAACCCATGATTGCCGTGCAATGCACACATTTGTGACACAATAGTCGAGGAATTATAGGTTTACATCAAATGTGAGGAGGCGACACTGTGACCGGTAAGGTTGCCACATCATCCCTTTAATCCAGGACACATATTAATTACTCACTTGGTGCCTTATCTGCATTAAATTAGCCTCAGAACAACCTGTGTAATTCATATGTGTCCTGGATTAAAGGGATGATGTGGCAACCCTAGTGACCTATGATCTTTGATTTCTCCCATGTTGTTCAGGTAGATCTCCACCTCTGTAAGGTTGCCTACCCCTGATCTACGTGTAGCGGTACCCCCGAAGGAGCTGCTGATTTATCTGACCTGGGCCTCTCTCTGATTATCCTGCAGCCAGTAAAAACGGGTGTCCACACTGCTAAATGCACACACACAATATGGCTCGTTACTCCAATGACCAGTCTAGGGGATGAGTTTTTGATGCTTTATTGTAGAATTTGGATAGGAGAAGGGAATGGATAGGATAATCCAAGTTAAGTGACTTCAAGCCAGGACAACTCCATCTCTATACAGCAGACTGTCAGTGGCACTACATAGCAGACTGATCCCAGCGAAGCAAGTAGCAAGCTGACTCGAGCTACACAATTAACAAGCTGATCCCAGTGAAACAATTCGCTTTTTAAGCTGCAGAGGATAAGCCAGGCTTTGTTTCTTCAAGACACTCGCCAGTGTCTCCTTTCTAGCTCACACACCCAGATAGCTGACTATGAGGAGCAGGAGAGGGGTTCTAGCAACTCAATCTCAAAGATCCCTTCATGGGTCTTTACTTACACCATGTCCCGGGACAGCCGGTTGTCCTTCCAACTTCCAAGCGGCACTTTGTCACTGTGATACCAGACAGGATCAGGGGACGTCCCCCTCTGTCAGCTTTAAAGGATTCTGGGCTGTAACTTCAGCAACTCCAGCTAGGCCTCAACCAGGCCCAGCATCCACAGCATCCTGGATAGGCCTCAAGCTGAACACACACCTCCACCCCTGAGGTCTGGGTGGGCTGTAACTCCTGACCTTGAGCCCTTGTGCTCCTTTTTTATGAATGTGTTCACCCAAGATGCAGTGGGGCACATCCCCTGCTAATTGGTCAGAACCAGGCCCGGACTGGGACAAAAAATAGGCCCGGGCATTTTAGACTGGGCAGCCCGATCGGGGGTGGCGGTAAGACAATAGTTCGCATAGGTGGTCGGTGACAGGATATTCTGAGAAGCATCCAAGTCCAGCTAAGAGACATCCCCATATAGCACAGGAGAGGCATCCCCAGTCCAGCAAAGAGACAGCCTCAGACCTGCAAAGAGACAGCTCCAGACCCGCAAAGAGACAGCCTCAGACCTGCAAAGAGACAGCTCCAGACCTGCAAAGAGACAACTCCAGACCTGCAAAGAGACAGCCCCAGACCTGCAAAGAGACAGCCTCAGACCTGCAAAGAGACAGCTCCAGACCTGCAAAGAGACAGCTCCAGACCTGAAAAGAGACAGCTCCAGACCTGCAAAGAGACAGCCCCAGACCTGCAAAGAGACAGCCCCAGACCTGCAAAGAGACTAGCCTCAGACCTGCAAAGAGACTAGCCTCAGACCTGCAAAGAGACAGCCCCAGACCTGCAAAGAGACAGCTCCAGACCTGCAAAGAGACAGCCCCAGACCTGCAGATAGACAGCCTCAGACCTGCAAAGAGACAGCCTCAGACCTGCAAAGAGACAGCTCCAGACCTGCAAAGAGACAGCTCCAGACCTGCAAAGAGACAGCTTCAGATCTGCAAAGAGACAGCCCCACCTCCTTGTTGTGGCCATTACATTATGTCCATGCATTTTCAAGGCAATCCCGCCCTCCCCTGGACTACATCTCCCATAATTATTTTCAGTACAGAAGGGAGGGGGAGGGAGGAACACTGTGCTCTGTTTCCCTCCCCTAACCTCTGTACTGCAGGGAGGAGGGGGCTGACATAGGAGAGGGGAGGGATGCTGGGAGGGACTGTACTCATCAGAACACCTGGCAGGTTTCCGGAGGGCGGCACCCATGAGATGAGAAGAACCCGCTCTATCCAGTGAATGAAATTCAGAGGAGGAGCGGCTTCAGCCTGTGTGCTGCTTGTAGCATCGTCGCCGCTCCTCCTCTGAGTATAATTCACTGGATAGTGCGGGCTATTCTCATCTCACGGCCGCCACCCTCTGGGAAGCTGTCATATAGGAATAGTCAGGCGGGCGGCCAAAATTACATGCAGACTAGCGGGCCCCGGCCCACTGGGCATATGCCTGGTGTGCTGTATGGCCAGTTCGGCCCTGGTCAGAACCACATCCACATACACCTGCTGTCACTGGCTGAGTTTTCCTCCCACTGTCCAATAGCAACCCATGCTACTGGACAGTGTAAACTTTACAGACCACATGAATCAGCACCAGAGCACACTGAGCAGACCTTACTCAAATCAAGGCTCTCTGATAAGCAGACAGCATCTAAATTTACCTATTTGCTGTCCTGTTGAACAGAGAAAGCCAAAAACAATATACACTCACTAACACTAGGAGGGCACTACATATGGTATGGGATCCACTGTAAAATTCCAGTTAATAGAGGTTTAACTGGGCATTTTGGATATGGAGGCATCTGCATAGAATGTAGAGAGTGGGGATTGTCCCCGAGTCAGTGTGTTGCAGCTGGGGACCTGTATGTGGTTATGCAGATACAAAAGACGTAATTTGGTTCATCAGTGCCTTCACAGATCGTTAACCTGGATTATTATGTATCATTGAGATTATTATGTTTCTGTTAAAGGAATGTGTTTTATTGGTTATATGTTAATAAAGTGGTTTCGTTTATTGGTGGGAGGGGCGGTTACATCTGTTTACCATAGTCATGTCTATTAGCAGATTTTTTTTGTTTGATAAACCATTACATCTGTATATATATATATATATATATATATATATATATATATATATATATATATATACCAGGAAATGTATAGATAAAAGCAAATGGGATATTAGCATAGATTTTGCAGACTGAAAGTGAAACAAAGTTGATGTCTGAACATCTGGAAACTTAGTATTGATGGAAATGTCTTATCAATCGTAAGAGGGATTTGGCTGAGGTTGATTAAACTTGGAGATAAGTTATGAATTATGCTGGCTGTAGGTGGGGATTAGAAGGGAGAGTAGATAAAGCACAGTGTCATCATAGAATGTAATAAATGCATTTTATTAGAAATATAGGAATTTGGAAATAAGTAGGTTTGTCTAAGACTCTAAGGGTCCTTTCAAATGGCCTTTCCGTGTGAAGGGTCTGTTTTTGCTCAGCGGGGATCGATCCGCCAATCCCCACTGAGCCGTCGGGTTGCAGCTCCGTATCCGTTCACTGAGCTGAGATGGAGCTGTCAGATCGCCGCTCTGCTCTATGGGGATCAGATGACAATGGACCGCCTGTCCATTTTCATCCGATCCGCTCTGATCCGATTCTACAGACAGATCTCCATCCGTCTGCATTTCACAGACAGGATCATTTTGGAGAGGGGCGGGTGTCAGCGGATATGTCTCCATTAACATCCGCTGCATTGAGTGTCTGTTCAGGTCCACCTGAACAATGGACAGGAGGACCTGAACGGACAGCCTGTGTGAAAGAGCCCTTAGTGTACAGTAAATGTCTCATTTTATGGATAGTCACATTGACATAAGCCTTGGTGACCAATCATATTGTATCCTATATGGTGCTATCGTTCAATTTGTTATAAGAAGGGACTGTGAGCTTCTATTCTTAGAATGCATTTATTGTGTTTTTCCCACCTAGAGGAATAAACCTGTAACTATTATATATAGCAATATAGAAATATAGATTACATTGCAGGACATATTTAACAGGTTAATAAATGGATGAATCAATGTATTCAGTATGTGATGCTCCATAAAATTAGTCATATTTCCATAAAACTGATCATATAAATAAAAGACAAACAGTGACTGATCTGATTACCGGGAATGGGGGCTCTTCTAGGTCTATCAAACAATCCTTTGAAGGTTTTCCTCAAGCTCTTCGCCATCTTTTTTGCTTGGTCTTAGTTCTACATCTGAATTCCAGTCATGTCATGGAACACCTAGACACAGAGATACATGGTAACTAATGGCTGCTATGTTATTCAGATCACTCAGATGTAAGATGTCTGAGGATTCATTTCCTGCTGCAGACTGAAATCTTTGTGGAACTTTAATTTATTCATAGAGGTGTTTCCAAAACTAAAAACCGTATGTTATTAAATGTATTTCTATATTCCAGAACTGCAAGTACCTGACCTGGTATTATCCACCTGCAGAAGAAGCCAATCTGTTAATGTGCTGATAAGAAGCATTCTGATAGGAGGAGAGAGCAGAGTGGCAGAGAAATGAGCTCATCACTACTGCTTCTTCTTTCACTGTCCAGTAATAGACATTTTTATATTAAAAATTATATATTGTATATAAACATACACAGGGGTTCTTCAAAAAGTTTCTGTTCCTATTTTAAACTCTATTAAATAAAAAACAGTTTTTTGAAGACCCCTTGTATGTATATATATATATATATATATATATATATATATATATATATATATATACATATACAGGCGGTCCCAGGATTACAAACAAGATGGGGTCTGTAGGTTTGTTCATAAGTTGAATTTGTTTGTAAGTCGGAACAGGTGCATTTTTTAAGTGTAGCTTCAGCCAAAATAACTATTTTTAAGCTTTTTGGATAGCACAGGGAGGGGGTAACACCCCTGTAATGTTTGTTTTGCTGTCTATGTTTCGGTTCAGAAGATTTCACCTCACTTCCTGTCCCAATGATAATTGGATTTTGAAAATTTTGGGTTGTTGTGGAAACAAGGATTGATGATAAAGCATCAATGGAGACACCTTTTTCTCATAATAACTCTTCCAGGAGTGAATTTCCCTTCCTAGGGGGAGATTTCCTCTCACTTCCTGTTGTCGCCCTCCGTTTGTAAGTAGGAGTCGTTTGTAAGTCAGGTGTTTGTAACTAGGGGACTGCCTATATATATATATATATATATATATATATATATATATATATATATATATATATACATACATACATACATACACACACACATATATACACACACACACACAATATTACCAAAAGTTTTGGGACACCTGCCTTTACACCACTTAAAGAGGAGTTCCACCCAGAAATTGTTTTACTTTTTTTCCCCCATCCACTCTTTTCATACTAAATAGATGTAACCTTTTGTTTCCTTACTTTCAAATTGCCTAGTAATTCCATGTATTTTTTATTCACAATTTTGTTTCTCTCACTGCTGGACTTTTCCATTTTAGGAGAGGGCATCTGAAGCCCATCTGTAGTCTCCTGGCATCTCTTCCTGAAAGAAGTGCATGGTGGGTAACCATCATGCACTCCTCGATCTCAGTCCGCCTTAAATAGTGTCATTTCCTGTCTGGAAATAACACAATTTTACAGTACAGGGAAGCCCACTGACTCCTGGGAAATTATGAGTCACATCTCCCAGGAGGCCAGGAGAAGCAGGAAGTGAGGAGAAGAGCCTAGGATCTAAAAGGGGCAGATTACAGAGACCACCTAGCAACAAGCGACTTGTGGTGAGTATAAAAAAAAAAAATCCTTCAAAGGTAATACTTTATAAAATTTCTTTAGTTCCGATCAGTGTAAGGGACCCTAGACCAATCCCATCCTAATACATTCATATGAGGACAATTGTACGTAGATGACCGAAGTCATCTGAATAAAATAGGTAGGATTTTACTGGATTGGTGATAGGTCCAAGTGAGCACATAACACATATATAAAATATAATTGTTTTATTTTGACATATACAAATTCAGATTTAAAACAGATTCCTCATAGACAGACAATACCTATCCCATATACAATATATGTAGTATCTACACTCATATTACATCAGGGATAAGAAAGGTGGAATGATTGTTATCGACGTTTCGCAATCTCCATTGCTTCTTCAGGATTTATTCCCCTTTCTTTTGTTTTGTCTAACAATCAAAGCATAAACAGTATCTTTGAATATTATAATTCATTATACAGTAACCTACAATACAATAACACATGCTCACCTATCCTTCATTAGTACAACAGCATGGCAGCGCTGCATGCATTCACCACCAGGGGGCCAATCTCCCTCCACTCTCCCTTTATAGAGGAGTGGCACCAGGTCCAAGGTATAAGACTGAGAAGGAACTGCACAAGGGACGGGGATTTCGAATTGGAAGCTAGAGCACTCTTCACGTGGTTACGTGAAAGAGGCTATAGCAAGAAGGTATTGAAAAAAGCCTATCAGAAAGTGAAAACGCAGACCAGAGAAAGCCTTATCTTCCGAACCAAGAAACATACAAATTAAGGTACAATCAAACTTATAACCACATTCAGTACTCAACAACAGGCAGGGGCGTTGCTAGGGGGTGGCTATTGGGGCTATAGCCCCGAGTCTGGGGCACATAGCCCCGAGTCTCTTACCGGGTGGGTGCAGTTCTGCAATTAGCAGGTATGTCTCTATGGGGACCCTGATGTAAGGGGAATCCACACATAGGTATGTAACAATATTTTTTATATATATATATATATATATATATATATATATATATATACACACCCACACGTATATTATATACATGTGTATGCCCACTCAAGAGTATGACTTTCTTTACTTTGCTGCTATGGGCTCTAGCCCCAGATCTTTTGTAGACCTAGCAACGCCCCTGACAACAGGTATTTAGAGAAATGTTACAGAGGAATTGGCATTTCTTGGCGGATGATACAACAGTCTCTAAATATATTAGAGACCGTCCCGAGGTGGTCTTTAGGAGGTCCCCCTCATTGAGGGACAAGTTGGTGCATAGTCATCTGACACCTCTTGTCCCTCTGGAGGGAGCGATGGGTGGACAAGGTACATTTAGGTGTGGAGCATGTGCACAATGTCCATGGATCAATGAGGGTAATGCCCACCAACTTCCAAGAGGGGGTGTCATTAAATCCAGGACATACTCGGACTGTCAGACAGAGGGGGTTGTTTACATGGCCAACTGTAGATGTGGTGCCTTTTACATAGGCAAAACAAAAAGAACCTTAAGTAGAAGGTTCTATGTGGATGCTGGGCTGCTATACACCTCTAAATGTAAGCATCTGGGGATGTGTCACAGCTTCGATCCCTCATACGTATCATTCTTTGTTTTGGAAAGAGTTTACCCAAATCCTCGAGGGGGAAACTGGGATGCAGCAATCCTGAGAAAGGAAGCTAAGTGGATATATAGACAGAGGGCGACGGAATACCCTGGGCTCAATACGTCACTCACGTTTAATGCCTTCCTCTAGAGGGCTTGTGCCCTGCAGGGATGGCAAGTGGGTCCAGGGTTTCCAACTTAGTCTGTTGGTTCATCTGCTGGTCACTGATGGGGCTCAGTGCCCAATGCTTTGACAAAAATTAGCCTCTAATAGGCTGGCCATTTCCATGAGATGGTGGGTCCAGTGGTGAATTGGTATATTGTGGTTGGGTTTTTTTTTTCCTTTTTTCTTCTTTTCTTTTCAATATATTTTCTATGTATTTTTTGTATTCTTCACAGTTATTGTGTATGCAATCATGTATTGTTTATACTGCATGATCTAATATATATGTGATTGGGGGAAAAACATTTTTTCTTTCTTTAATAACATTTAATTTGATGCATCTCCAGCAGGTGGTGCTGTCTTTTGTTCGGTACTGTTATCCAGTGGTGGCTGATTCTTCCTCCCCTCTCCATCTGTGTAGGATCTAGGATGGAGCATGGTGCACGTCCGGGAGCGGGTGTTGGGCTTTTCCTAAGCCCTCACGTGTCTCTATCCCCCCAGGTGAAAATTCACCTGGGGGAGACGGCGGTGCTCGGGATTCCCACTAGCAGCGGACATAATATGTCGGCTGTGGAGTCGGGTCCTGCGCATGCGCCGTTCGTACAGATGGCAAGGCGGAATTGATGCCGGGAGAGCCGAGCGGCTCTGTCACTTCCGCATATTCAGTCCTCAAAAAGGCCGGAGACGCGGCGGTGTATGGGGGCATGAAGGCCCCGCTGCCACGTATCCCCGGTCTACTTCATATCTAGGTAAGTGAAAACCTTCACTCCCAAGGATGAGGCAATGTCCAGGCCCGGTGGGGGCTATAGGGAACTACTGGGGTGATTGCATAGAAGGGTGGAGGAGGGCCACGCTGTGCTAGGTGGCTCCTCCTTCCCACCCGACGAGCACAATTACTATATTTGATTACTACACCTATTTGCAGCACATACACCGAATAAAGACAGGGGAGGGTTGAGCTTATTTATGCCTATGCCAAGTGGGGATAATTGTAAAGACATCAGTACCATATTATATAGATATGGTTCAAATAGTAATCACATACCACATCTTTGGTTCACAGACCCGGAGTCAGTAGCGAATACAGTCAAGATATTACTTGGAGGACAATTTGATGCCCACCTGTACCATAGATGGGTGGACCTGGTACCACTCCTCTATACAGGGAGAGTGGAGGGAGATTGGCCCCCTGGTGGTGAATGCATGCAGCGCCGCCATGCTGTTGTACTAATGAAGGATAGGTGAGCATGTGTTATGTAATTGTATTGTTGGTTACTGTATAATGAATTATAATATTCAAAGATACTGGTTATGCTTTGATTGTTAGACAAAACAAAAGAAAGGGGAATAAATCCTGAAGAAGCAATGGAGATTGTGAAACGTCAATAACAATCATTCCACCTTTCTTATCCCTGATGTAATATGAGTGTAGATACTACATATATTGTATATGGGATAGGTATTGTCTGTCTATGAGGAATTGGTTTTAAATCTGAATTTGTATATGTCAAAATAAAACAATTATATTTTATATATGTGTTATGTGCTCACTTGGACCTATCACCAATCCAGTAAAATCCTACCTATTTTATTCAGATGACTTTTGGTCATCTACGTACAATTGTCCTTCAAAGGTAAGTCTATATAGGCAAAGAACTTGAATGATGTGAAAAAAAATTTCTGGGTGGAACTCCGCTTTAACGACCGCCCGCCCTCTATTGACGGCAACAGTCTGGCCCACAAATCGCCGAAACCTGACAGCAGCTGCAAGATCGAGCATCGTGGGAGTGCGCTCACTGTGTAGTGGGGGAGCCAGGGAGCGGGCAGGGCGGACTTAATGCCTGCCGGCTACCCACGATCGCTCCCCCGCAGTGACAGAACGGGGACCACTAATTTAAACAAGCGGATCCCCATTCTGTCATAGGGGATGGAATGTGATTGTAGGCTCCCTGTATATGGGAGCCATGATCACTCTCCTCCCCCAGTTAGCCCAGCCCCCACACAGTTAGTAACACATCCCAGGGAACACAGTTAACCCTTAGAGCGCCCCCTAGTGCTAACCCCTTCCCTGCCAGTGACATTTATGCAGTAATCAGTGCATTTTCATAGCACCAATCGCTGTATAAATGCCAATGGTCCCAAAAAAGTATAAAAAATGTCCAACATGTCCACTGCAATGTCGCAGTACCGCTAAAAATTGCAGATCACCACCATTATTAGTAAAAAATATAAAAAAATAAAAACACCATAAATGAATTCTCATTGTTTGTAAACGTGGCAACTTTTGCGCAAACCAATCAATATACGCCGATTGTGATTTTTTTTTTACCAAAAATGAGGAATCGGCCAAAACTGATGAATAAATTAGTTTTTCGAACATTTCTTAGATATGTATTTTAGCAAAAAAATAAGAAATATTGTTTTAGCAGAATTGCCGCTATTTGTTTGTTTATAGCGGTGATCAGAAATGACACAGAGGGGATCAAATACCACCAAAAGAAAGCTCTATTTGTGGGGACAAAAGGATTTCAATTTCATGGGTACAATGTCGCACGACCGCGCAATTGTCAGTTAAAGCGATGCAGTGCCGAATTGCAAAAAGTGCTCTGGTCCTAAAGGGGGAAATCCTTCTGGGGCTGAAGTGGTTAATGACATCCCAGTCTTAGTCTGTAGGGTTCAATATTCAGTTGGCCCACCCTTTGCAGCTATAACAGCTTCAACTTCTCTGGGAAGGCTGTCCAGGGTTTAGGGGTGTGTGTATGGGTATGTTCAAACATTCTTCCAGTGCATTTGTGACATCTGGCACTGATGTTGGATGAGAAGGCCTGGCTCGCAATCTTCACTATAATTCATTCCAAAGGTGTTCTATCCAGTTGAGGTCAGGACTCTGTGCAGGCCAGTCAAGTTCCTCCCCCCAAACCCGCTCATCCATGTCTTTATGGACCATGCTTTGTGCACTGGTGTGCAGTCATGTTGGAACAGGAAGGGGCCATCCCCAAACTGTTCCCACAAAGTTGGGAACATGAAATTGTCCAAAATGTCTTGGTATGCTGACGCCTTAAGAGTTCCCTTCACTGGAACTAAGGGGCCAAGCCCAACCCCTGAAAAAAAAACCTTACACCATAACCCCCCTCTTTCAAATGATTTGACCCATGTAAAGAAAGCAAGGTCCATAAAGACATGGGTGAGCGAGTTTGGGGTGGAGGAACTTGACTGGCCTGCCCAAAGTCCTGACCTCAACCTGATAGAACACCTTTGGGATGAATTATATCAGAGACTGCAAGCCAGACCTTCTCGTCCACATAAGTGCCTGACCTCAAAAATGTGCTTCTGGAAGAATGGTCAAACATTCCCATAGACACTCCTAAACCTTGTGGACAGCCTTCCCAGAAGAGTTGAAGCTGTTATAGCTGCAAAGGGTGGGCCAACTCATTATTGAACCCTACGGACTTAAGCCTCGTACACAGAGTTTGACGGTCGTATGCAAACGGTCGTACAACCGCTCGTTGTATGCTCATCTGACCGTTAGTACAAGCAATTAGAACAGCCTATGTACGACAGTCATACAACAGGAGTTGTATGAGCAAACTATAAAACTTTGGTAGTACCAACAAGTGGTTGTACGACCTTTGTATCGTGTGTATAGAGAAGTTGGTCCAACAAGTTGTACTGTGCAAAACACGCATGCTTAGAAGTCAGGAACGGCCGGACGCTAATTACATGTACCTGAACTTTCTCTTTATACGTTCATCACATGTCACTACGTTCGGCTTGGTTGTACAATCGTGTAGTGCATGTCAGTATGCAAGTTACATGATCCAACATACGATTTGGTCCGTTCGGTCATACAACCGTTGCACCTTGTGTACGAGGCTTAAGACTGGGATGCCATTAGAGTTCATGTGTGTGTAAAGGCAGGCGTCTCAATACTTTTGGTAATATAATGCATATTACTCACGTAATTGTACCCCCAACAAAACAATTAACCACTTCCCTACCGGGCCAATTCTGATATTTCTCATATACATTTAAAAAGCTATATTGTTTTGCTAGAAAATTACTTAGAACCCCCAAACATTAGCTATATTTTTAGGAGAGTCCCTATAGAATAAACTGGTGAGTGTTGCAATTTTTCATGTCACACGGTATGTGCACAGTAGTTTTTCAAATGCAATTTTTTTGGAAAAAATACACTTTAATGAATTTTATTGCAAAAAAACTCAATATAATTCTCATTTTTGGTAAAGTATAAAAGATGGTGTTATGCTGAATAAATAGATACTTAACATGTCACGCTTTAAAATTGCATACGCCCCTGGAATGGCACCAAACTACGGTACTTAACCACTTCAGCCCCGGAAGGATTTCCCAGGTTAGGACCAGAGCACTTTTTACGATTCGGCACTGCGTCGCTTTAACTGACAATTGTGCGGTTGTGCGACGTTGTACCCAAACAAAATTTGCGTCCTTTTTTTCCCACAAATAGAGCTTACTTTTGGTGGTATTTGATCCCCTTTGCGTCATTTCTGATCACCGCTATAAACAAAAAAATAGTGCCAATTTTGCAAAAAAAAAAAACAAATTTCTTACTTTTTGCTAAAATACAAATCAAAAAAATATATAAAAAAACGTTTTTTTTTCAACGGTTTTGGCCGATTTATATTCTTCCTCATATTTTTTGGTAAAAAAAAATCACAATCTGCGTTTATTGATTGGTGTGCGCAAAAGTTGCAGCGTTTAAGGATGATGAGGATTAATTTCTGGGGTTTTTAGGTTTTAATTTTTTTTTTTACTAGTAATGGCGGCGATCTGTGATTTTTAGCGGTACTGCGATATTGCAGCGGACTTGTCGGACCATTTTGACACTTTTTTGGGACCATTGGCATTTATACAGCAATCAGTGCTATACAAATGCACTGATTACTGTGAAAATGCCATTGGCAGTGAAGGGGTTAACCTGGAGGGGGTGCTGTAAGGGTTAACTATGTTCCCTGGGTGTGTTCTAACTGTGTGGGGGCTTGGCTGGCAGGGGGAGCGGAGTGATCACGGCTTCCATATACAGGAAGCCTGTGATCACAGCCCTTCCCCCTTTATGAGAAAGGAGATCCGTGTTTACATGCACGGATCTCCATTCTTTCACTGAGGGGGGGCATCGCAGGTAGCCGGTGGCAATCGAGTCTGCCCTACCCGCTCCCTGGCCCCCCCGGAACACAGCGAGTGTACGAGCGCGCCTCTGGTGGTGCACGTGTGCTCACAGTGCGGGATCTCGCAGTCACCGTCATATGACGGCGGTTTGCAATATCCAACCACTTTGTCGCTGTCAGACGCTGGTCGGTGGTCGGCAAGTGGTTAAAGAGGAAGTAAACCCTGATCTAAACCCTGATGGGTTTACTTCATCTTATTCACCTGCAATGTAAAAGCATAATAGGCTAGTATGCATTGCATACTAACCTGCCATCGCCGCCCACGCTGTCCCCACGCAGAGGCCGTTTCTTCACTGAGCATGTGTCGAATGACGTTGGCACATGCCAGTATAGCGTATATCTCCTAAACTTTGCAGGTTTAGGAGATATACAGGGAAGCTACAGGTAAGCCTGATTATAGGCTTACCTGTAGTTTAAAGTGGTTGTCAAGAGTTGATAACCACTTTAAATTTCTCCATAGGCAATGTTTTAAACACCTGTACAGGTTACTAGTTTAGAGTTACAAAGAAGGTTTGGTGCTAGAATTATTGCTCTTGTTCTGACGTTCATCACCATTTACATATGTGTGCGGGACTTATGTATGCGTTGGCATAAGCACATAAGCATGGAGGATGGGGCACTTTAAAAATATATACTTTTATTATTTATTTTATCTAAAACTTTTTTACACTGTCGCTTTAATTATTTTGTATTAACTTTATTGCTATCACAAAAGATATACAACATCCCTTGTGACAGCATGGGCTGTGACAGGTGCGCTTTCTGGAGAGGTCTGGGGTTTATTAGACCCCAGATCCCTCCTCTGGCTTCCAATGCAGCAAATCAGATACAGATCTTTCTGATCGGCTATTTTCCTTGCTGCTAGCCAGGAAACAAACAAAGAGCCGAACCTGGAAGTGACAAAATCCTTGTTTCTGGGGTTATAGAGAGGAAGCAACAACTCACCACAAAAAGCCAGTGGGGGGACCCCCTTTTACCACCCGCAGGAGTGATTCAGTGGCTGTTCAGTCACTCTAATCACTTCTGCTTAGGAAGGAATCACCAGCTGAAAACTTTGATACGGCAGAATTCTGGTAGCTGCAGGCATCATCCCGGTATGCCCACTATAACTCAAAGACGCCCATGGACATCCCTGAGCAGGAAGTGGTTAAAATAATCATCCTCTGGGAAGAATTAATGAGTAGAATTAAATTTAACAATCAAATTATTAATTATAACCAAACACAAATGTAATACCAAAAGTATATAACTGCAGTCTATGGAATAATTTATTATAAGAAGGTATGTTTAGCACCAAAATTGAAAAAGAGAAAAAAACTATTTGTGATTTTTGGTCTCAAAAATCAACAAAGAAAACCAATACAAAATGTCAGTACAGCAATATAATATAATAAAGTCATGTGATCCTGCTGGAATTAAACAGACACTGACAATGAGGTTGGCCTACTGAATATAAGAGCCCCAATAGAGCTAGATATCACTTGTTGGGCAGTCCTGGGGTGGATAACTGAACCACAATAACGGACAAAATAGACCAGGCTTGTGTATGGCCAATTACCGTTAACTGGAATACTTGGATTTTTGGACCCCATAAAGCCAAGCGGAGTCCCTCCTTACATCACAGGTGCCCCCACTGGAGTCCCTCCTTACATCACAAGTGCCCCCAGCGGAATCCCTCTTAACATCACAGGTGCCCCCAGCAGAGGGCCTCCTTACATCACAGGTGCCCCCAGCGGAGTTCCTCCTTACATCACAGGTGCCCCCAGCTGAGTCCCTCCTTACATCACAGGTGCCCCCAGCGGAGTCCCTCCTTACATCACAGGTGCCCCCAGCGGAGTCCCTCCTTACATCACAGGTGCCCCCAGCAGAGTGCCTCCTTACATCACAGGTGTCCCCAGCAGAGTGCCTCTTTACATCACAGGTGCCCCAGCAGAGTGCCTCTTTACATCACAGGTGCCCCAGTGGAGTCCCTCCTTACATCACAGGTGTCCGCAGCAGAGTCCCACTTTATATCACAGGTGCCCCCCCAGTGGAGTCCCTCATTATATTACAGTTACCCCCAGGGGAGTCCGTCCTTACATCACAGGTGCCCCCAGCGGAGCCCCTCCTTACATCACAGGTGCCCCCAGCAGAGTGCCTCCTTACATCACAGGTGCCCCAGCGGAGTCCCTCTTTAATAGCAAAATAGTACAGAAATGGCGCTGTCTCCAATGTGTATAATCCCACCGAAGGCTATATATATGTGTAAAAACACAATCTTTTAGATTGGAGAGGAAGAGAGGAAGAGGATCCAATCTTCCTCAATCAGGAGATGCCTGACGGCTCTGTTTTTTCTGGATGACAGTTTCTGCTATGCTTTTAAATCGTTTTAAATAAATCATTCTTTAAACAATGCTACACTATCGAGGATCCCTTTGTTTTCCCCATATCATATGGAATCCTTCAGCTTGTGAGTGGGGGCTGGTGAGAGAGGAGTGGACCGAGGTTTTGGCAACGCTTTCCACTAGGTGGAAGGATCGGGAGGAACGGCACAAGGTGATGAGATAAAGGGAGCTGTTCACAGGATACGAAGACCCCATTTACCCAAGGCACACTACCCCTGCAGGGGTGAGAAGAATCTGGTAAGTGGGGACACACAAGGGGGAGCACGAGTGGTAATCACCCCTGTTTCACAGTTGGATACAAGAGGAGCACTAAAGTCACTTTATTGCACATACTGTTTGGACTATCACTATTGTTTTTTCCAAATTTTACTTTTATCATCTATTTATTTTGAGTGATATATATCTTTTATATAATTTCCATTTATATACGGACTATTATAGAACAATATTTACTTTTTTTATATATATTGGGCACAAATAATTTTTTGTTCACTACCAAGCAATATATCTATAGGTGGAGTCATTTATAATTAGGAAAGTGGGATATTATCACATTTCTAAACATAGCAGTTGTTGAATGCTTATTTTCCAATGATAAATAGATTATAACTTTGGACACCTATAAGTAATGACAGATTCACAATTACGTTCTAAAAGATAGTGTTTTTACACATATATATAGCCTTTGGTGGGATTATACACATTGGAGACAGCGCCATTCCTGTACTATTTTGCTATTTGCAGGAATGATGTGGGAGAGCCTATTTAAGGAGGGGAGGAGTTTGCTTCAGTCTCTTGAGATGGTGTGGTCAATCAGTAAGGACCCTGTGTGTCCTTCACAGTGGGGCTGCAGCCTGAGACCTACTTCCAGCGATCCAGCCAGCTGAATTTCTACAGTGCCCCAGCCAGCAGCGGTGCAACACTGTTAAGGTGGGTGGTCTGCAGAGCCAGTTTACAGACATCTGAGTCCATCCCAGAGCAGCAGCAGGCACAACAGCAGTTGCATCGATTGATCAGAGAGAGAGCCTGCAAGCAGTGCAGTGGAGGCCGTTTGTCCAAGAGCAGAGAGAAAGCAGATATCATCAGTTCCAGTGCCATCAGCATCATTGGAGCAGCCGGACCGTGATCTGTAGTCATCCAATCAGGGCGGTGAGAAGGCACAAGCCTATCCATTAGAGTACCTATTTGTCTCTACAGTCCTTCTTTAAAGACAGACCTAGCTCACACAGTGGATTACAATAATTAAGTGCACAGACTCACCATTATTTGTCAGTCTATCCGGAAGCCAGTGATCACAATAAAGGTCTTGTTTAATTCAGTAAAGTTTAAACTCCTTGTGCCTTATCAAAGGGATTAGTGGATACAGCAAGTTCAGGTACCTGACCTCCAAGTTAACTTGAGCCAGCAGGAAGATCAACGAAACTTTGCTGTCAGAAATGCTATCACTGCAGCTACTATTTCTCACTTGACCAAACCCAAAGTATAGATTTATACTATTCTCCAAAGAAACTCTCTGGATCAGAGCAGGAGGATTTAGTCAGATAATTATTGCTGTTGATTGTGTATGCATGAATATATAACTGAGTTGCTATAGGGTTATATTAACTTTGATCACATTCCATTGATTAGTATTAATATACCTGGGAGTCACCTAGCTATATTCTTACATAAATATAGAAGGTTCTCTGGTCCATATCTACTCATTGTACGTGAATATGTCTTATTTACTAAATCTCCTTTGACCGTAAGGTATTTGATTAAACTCAATTGGAGAGTTGACTGAGTATATTTGTTGTTGTTACTGAAGGACCCGTGGGAGTGGTGAACACCTTTATTCACTTATTCCTTCATTACCTGATGTTATACTTTTGATCAGGTACGAAACTTTGAGATTCCTCATTGTAAGCTGAACTGTTATTGTTGCCCTTTGAAATGTGAGTTCCTTCCTCAGAACTCACACGTTTAACTCATAAGTAAATATCTTAAATGTACAACTTGGTGTGGTCTCCATTACTGTTAAAGTGTTAAGTTACAATAACTTTGCACAGCAAGTTAAGTCTGGTGTGCCAGAGGGGACTGAGGTTGTTATTGGCAGAGTAGCATCCATACTGAACATACTAAGCAACTCCTGCAGGGGTAGCACTACATTTTTATTTTTCTTGCACCTGATTGGATATTCTTTTACAAAGTGAAACTTTTCCACATTTAGATTTACTAAGGAAAATGAGTGTAACTGTATTTGCAAAATGCACAGTTTCTCTGCCTTTAGTAAATCCACCCTGGATTCTCCTTACTGCGCAGCCTGCAAAGGGGGGATCTGTGACTAGAGACAGGGGGCTCCATTCACTAAAGATAATCTCAGAAGATAATTGAATTGCATGACACATTTTTCCCAATTATCTCATGAGATTATTATTATTATACAGGATTTATATAGCGCTGAAAGTTTGCGCAGCGCTTTACAACATTGGGCCAGACAGTACAATTACAATACAATTCAACACAGGAGGAATCAGAGATCCCCACTCATTGGAGCTTACAATCTAGAAGGGAGGGTTAAGTGATACAAAAGGGTAATAACTGTGGGGGATGAGCTGATGAAGAAAATAAAAGTGCAGTTGTTAGGTGGAGGCAGGATAGGCTTCCCTGAAGAGAAAAGTTTTCAGGGATCACCTGAAAGTGGATAGATTTGGAGACAGTCTGACAGATTGCAGTAGGGAATTCCAGAGGATGGGAGAGGCTCGGGAGAAGTCCTGGAGGCGAATATGGGAGGAGGGAATGAGGGAGCTGGAGAGCAGGAGGTTTTGGGAGGAACGAAGAGGACGGTTAGGTTGATATTTTGAGACTAGGCTAGTGATGGAGCTGGGAGCAGAGTTGTGGATGGCTTTGTAACTTATTGTTAGTACAGTAAAACCTTGGTTTTTAAATAAATTTTGACTTAATATACAAGCGATGTCTTGATATACAAGAAGCGTCACGTCACAACTGAGTTTAAAAGAGAAGAAAAGCGCCACTAAGTGTAGCAATATGGTTACATTTAATGAAGGTACAACATTTAGTAACTCACATCTATGCAGTATGCAGGCATCCAGGGTACAGCTGAACACATAGACTGTCCTCCGCACCGCCATCAACATCATCCCTTCCACACTGCGCTCCATGAGCACTTAATGCCTCACTTTCAGATTGCTCTACTGCAGGGTAGTCTTATCGGTCAGGATTGCAGACCGACAGTGGTGAGAGCCGGCAGTGCAGAGGACGGTCTATGTGGACAGCTTTACCCTGGATGCCTGCATGCTTAGATGCGCCTATTTTAATCATCAGCCATGTGAATTGCTAAATGCTGTACCTTCATTAAATGTAACCATATTGCTGCACTTAGAGGCGCCTCTCTTCTCTTTTATACTCTGTAGCTCCTGCCGGATTGTGCTTCTAATTCCCTTGTGGAGGCGGCCATTTGTAGATGGACATTTTATGGTTACACAAACTATCATATTGCTATATATGGACTATAAACTGACTAATGAATAAATGGTTATGGAATGAATCATCTGAGTTTTCATTATTTCTTATGGGGAAATGTGCTTTGATATACAAGTGCTTTGGATTACAAGCATGTTTCCGAAACAAATTATGTTCGCAATCCAAGGTTTTACTGTATTTTAAATTTAATTTGTTGGGCGAGTGGCAGCCAGTGGAGGGATTGGCAGAGAGGGGTAGCAGACGCTAAGTGGTTTGTAAGGTGGATGAGTCTGGCAGCAGAATTCATGATGGAATGAAGGGGGATAGTCTATTTAAAGGTAAGCCAATGAGGAGGGAGTTGCAGTAGTCGAGGTGAGAGATGACCAGTAAGTGAATCAGGAGCTTTGTTGTTTAATTGGTTAGAATGCAGTTTAGAGATGTTGTGAGGGTTGAAGTGACGAGTTTTGGAAAATGATTGGATGTGGGGCCAAAAGGAGAGTTCGGAGTCCAGGATAACACCGAGCACCCTGACATGTGGGGATGGGTGGATGGTTGTGCCATTGCTCTTGACAGAGAAGTCAGTGGAAGAAGCATGTGGGGGAGGAAATATTATAAGTTCGGTTTTGAACAAGTTGAGTTTGAGGAAGTGGTGTGACATACAGGCAGATATGTCTGTTTAAGCGGTAGTCTACTCGATTTTCAAAAAAAAACAAAAAAAAAACACCTGAAAGGCAAAGGCAGCCAAAAGGTCCAGAAGTCAGAGTACAGAGTAGTGTCCATTGGTTTTTGCAGTTAGTAGGTCATTTGTGAGTTTAAGAAGTGTAGTGTCTGTGGAGTGCTGAAAATATAAATTCACTATCACCTTATGAGTTATTTACCTAAAAACATTCAGTACATACCTCATTAAATGGTGTTAAAGTCAATTCACAGAAGGAAATAAATAAATAAATGCATGCAATATTTAACCACTTTCCGACCGCCATATGCAGAATGACGGCCGGGAAGTGGTTCAGTTATCCTGACTGGGCGTCATATGACATCCTCAGGATAACATGCTGGCGTGCGCCCGGGGGAGTGGGGGGTCAGTCTGATCCCCCGCATTACTGATCTCGGTAAATCGCTTCCATCAGAAGCACTTTACCATGTGATCAGCCATGATCAATCACGGCTGGGCACAGTGTAAACAAGAAAGCCGTTTATCGGATTTTCCTGTACTCGGGTCTGCAGACCTGAGCAGTAGAGAGCCGATAGGCTGCTCTCCTGACAGGGGGGTCTGTGCTGATGGTTTATCAGTGCAGGCCCCCTAGGATCGCCACCCTTGACCACCAGGGAGCCTGGCCAGGGACCACCAGGGATGTGCCAAGCCAGGACCACCAGGGAGCCGACCAAGGACCACCAGGGAGCCGACCAAGGACCACCAGTTAGCCGATCAGGATCACCAGGGAGACCACTCTAGACCACCAGGTAAGGGGCATAGTGCCCAATATGGATGGCACTCAGTGCCACCTTCAGATGCCACCCTAGACTACCAGGGAAATGGCCCCTATCAGTGCATCTGCCAACCAGTGCCCCTATCAGTGTGTACCAGTGCCACTTATCGGTGCCCACCAGTGCCACCTATCAGTGCCCATCAGTGCCCAGTGCTGCCTATGAGTGCCAATCAGTGCCGCTTATCAGTGTCCGTCAGTGCTGCATATCAGTGCCATCAGTGCTGCATATCAGTGCTGCATATCAGTGCCCGTCAGTGCTGCTTATCAGTGCCGCCTATCAGTGCCCATCATTGCTGCATATAAGTGCCTCATCATCAGTGCCAGTCGGTGCCACCTCATCAGTGCCACCTCATCAGTGCCAATCAGTACTGCCTCATCAGTGCCCAACAGTGTAGCCTCATCAGTGCCCATCAGTGATGGAGAAAATGTACTTTATTTACAAAGTTTTGTGACAGAAACAGAGAATTTTTTTTCAGTCTTTTTTTTATTTGTAGCGCAAAAAATAAAAACCGCAGGGGTGATCAAATACCACCAAAAGAAAGCTCTATTTGTGGGAACAAAATGATAAAAAATGTGTTTGGGTACAGCACCGCATGACCGCGCAATTCTCATTCAAAGAGCAACAGCACTGAAAGCTGAAAATTGGTCTGGAAGTAAAGTGTTCTAAGTGCATAGTATTGAAGTGGTTAAGTAGTGGTCCAGGCATGCAATATTGAAGGAATGTAAAAATGTAGTAGTAAATTAGGAGGAGACTCTACATTTTTGGATCAGTTCTCTCAATAATAATGCATAGAAACTGAAATATGGAAAAACACAGAATCATCGGGGTTGATTTACTTAACCACTTGCTGCAAAATCACGTACCTGTGGGTCGCTTTGAGGAAGTGGTTGTACCGGGGTGATATGCAGCTGCAGCCATCAACCCAGTACCATTTTGTAGAAGTGCGGTCCACTTTCTTGTAATAACAACCAATGCGGCTAATCAGCTTCTCAGCTGTTATTACAAGCAATAGGAGGGGATGTCCCCCCATGCTGCCTTCTGCAGCTCGCCTGGGCTCTCCCGTCTCACTGGGAGGCCCGAGCAACCAGCAGACACATCCGGCAGACCAGAGACCTAAACAAAGCCAGAATCGGCTTTGATCAGGTTCCGAATCTAGTAACCTGGAAGTGATGTCATGACATCACCTTCAGTTTACTGGAGCCTTAAAGGTGCCAGATTTTAAAAAAGTCAGCATTCAAAACAGGCAGACTTGGCTTTTTGTATGCTTTTAAGTGCAGAGGAGGGATTTGGGGTCTTATAGGCCCGAGATTCCTAGAAAAAAAATACCTGACACGTGACTATTGCTGTCACGGGAATGTTTACATTCCTTGTGACAGCAATACAATTGATAAAATAAATAAAGGGACAGCGTAAAAATAAATAAGGAAAAAAAAGAAAAACATTTAAAGCACCCCCGTGCCCACGTGCAGAAGTGAACACATATGTAAGTCGCACCCACAATTGTAAACGGTGTTTAAACCACACATGTGTGAGGTATTGCTGTGATCTTAAGGCCTCATACACACGGGCGTATCTTTAAGAATAAACAAAACGTCGGGCCCGACGTCAAGGAAAAAAAATCGGCGGTTTTCTGCGTTATGCATCGGCGTTAGTGAGCGTAAGTGAGCGTCGGCATCAATAGGCGTTTTTAAAAAAAATCATCCCTCTGCTATTTTTCAACCTAAAAACATCGGCGTCAAAAAACGCCGGAAAACGCCAGTACAATATTAGTTGGCGTTTGTTGGCGTTTTGCGGCGTCGGCGTCAAAAAATGCCAAAACGTTACAGCCTCAGAACGCGATGGCTGTGGGTTCTACTTTCAGCTCACTAACGCCGACGCCACCTACAGCTCAAAAACGCTGACGTTTTTATGGGGCCATTGACTAACATGGAGAGCTGCAAAAGACGCCAGAAAACGCCGGCGTCAAAAAACGTCCATGTGTATGAGGCCTTAGAGTGAGGGCAATCATTCTAGCACAAAACCTCCTCTGTAGCTCTAAACTGGTAACCGTTAACATTTTTTAAAGCGTTGCCTTTGGAGATTTTTAAGTTTGTGCGCAATTTTAAAGCGTGACATGTTAGGTATCTATTTACTCAGCAGAACATCATCTTTCACATTCTATAAAAAAATTGGGCTAACTTTACTGTTTTGTGTTTTTTATTAATGCAGTGAAGTTTATTTTTTACAAAAAAATTGCGTTTGAAAGACCGCTGCGCAAATATAGTGTGACATAAAATATTGCAATAACCACCATTATATATATATATATAATGTTTGGGGTTCTAAGTAATTTTCTAGCAAAAAATACTGATTTTAACATGTAAGCAATAAATGTCAGAAAAGGGCTTAGTCTTCAAGTGGTTAAAATATAACTAAAGTGAAACATTTTTATTTTTGATGGACTGGGGATGGATTAGACTCCCTGTCAGTTTTTTACTGCTGTCTTTGCCCCGTTAGTGAGATCCTCCCCTCTATTTGTCCTATTTACCGTTATCACTGAAAGTGAAAAGAAAATCCCATATTTTGGCTTGTCCCCAGAAAAGTAATATAAATCTTCCAATGGGGACACCAATTCTGGTGACCTGGCAGACCCCAAGGGATTGTTTTCATTTTGTAGGAATTTCCTCTCACTTCTTCTTTAGGCTATGTGACAGGAAGTGAAGGGAAATCTCCCCAATGACAACCTTGTCTTTTTGTTAGTAGAAGAAGGATATTTATATATGTGTGTAATTTTTTTATACTCTTTTCAATCACTATTTGACATTTACAGTGAGGGAAAAAAAAGTATTTGATCCCCTGCTGATTTTGTACGTTTGCCCACTGACAGAGAAATGATCAGTCTATAATTTTAATGATTGGCTTATTTTACCAGTGAGAGACAGAATAACAACAAAAATATCCAGAAAAATTGATTTGCATTTTAATGAGTGAAATAAATATTTGATCCCCTATCAATCAGCAAGATTTCTGGCTCCCAGGCATCTTCTATACAGGTAATGAGCTGAGATTAGGAGTTCTCTCTAAGGCTGCTTTCACACTGGAGCGTTTTACAGACGCTATTTAGCTAAAAATAGCGCCTGTAAAGCACCTCAAAAGTCCCCCCCAATCCACCCCAATGTGAAAGCCCTGAGTGCTTTCACACTGGGGCAGTGCGCTAGCAGGACGTAAGAAAAGTCCTGCAAGCAGCATCTTTGGGGCGGTGAGGGGAGCGGTAATATACCACTCCTCTACCGCCCCTGCCATTGAAATGCATGGCAAGCGCTGCCGAAGCGGCTGCACACCGCCTCGGTAGCGCTGAGCACCGGCACTTTTAACCCCTTTTTAACCCCTTGTGGGGGGTTAAAAGCGCGGTGCTCCCGCCCGCATAGCGGAGCCCTATCGCTGGTAAAACTCCACTAAAACTAGCGGGGTTTTACTGCGACCGTGGGTCCCACTCCAGTGTGAAAGTAGCCTTAGGCTGGGTTCACACTTGTCCGACAAATGGACCGACATTGTGAGCACAAGTCACATGACGTCACCAAATCTATGTTTCCTTAAGGGCCGGTTCACATTGTAGCGAGGCGGAGCGGCACGATGCGGTGCTCCAGGCGATCTCAAAGCGGCTTGCTAGGCGACTTCTATCATAGAAGTCAATGCAAGCCGCCTGAGATCGCCCTAAAAATAGTGCAGGGACCATTTTTCTAATGCGGAGCGAAGCGATTCGCTCCTATTAGAACGGTCCCATTTGCACAGCATTGAGGCGAATTGTCAGGCGACTCAAGTCGCCTGACAATTCGCCTAGATGTGAACGGGGCGCGAAGTCGCGCCGCTCCGCCCCGCTGCAGTGTGAACCGGCCCTAAGAGAGCCATGTTAACTGGTCTGTCACAAGTCGGTCCGACATTGAAAAAAGTTCCTGTACTACTTTGGTCCGACATTGGTCCTACTTCAGCCCATTGAATATCATTGAAGTCGGATCAAAGTCAGATCCTTGTTCTAACAATCCGACTTGTGACATCCGACTTGGTGATTACAGCAGCAGTAAAAGGAATTTATCTCACACTGGGATTGTTTTGATTGGTCAAAGGACAAGTCACTATTTCAAAGTCAGAGCAAAATCTTATCTTGTTCATTCAAGTCAGATGGAAGTAGGACCGATGTTGCAGGGCAAAGTTGGATCAAAAGTTTGACCGTTTTTGTGTCGGATAGTTCACACTATCCGACAAAAAAAACGGTCCGACTTTGATCCTACTTTGCTGTGCGATTTACGGTCCTACATAGGGTCAAAGTCGGACCGTTTGTCTGTGAACAGGGATCTGACTTTGATCCCGACAATGCCAGGCACTTTGTGCTCTGGGGATTTTGAAGGGGAACTCCATGCCAAATTAAAAAAAAAACTGGCATGGGGTCCCCCTCCAGGAGCATACCAGGCACTTTGGTCTGGTATGGATTTTAAGGGGAACCCCCACGTCGAAAAAACGGCCATACCAGACCCTCATCCGAGCACGCAGCTCACGCAGATGTCACAGCTCCGCCCCATGATGTGACATCATATGGGGCGGGGCCTCCGGGTGATGTCATCTGGTGGCCACGCCCCATGCCAATATAAGGCACAGCACAGAGCGGAGAGGGCATTCGTGAAGGAGTTTGCGTCGTGTCAACATGGGAAGAAGAAGAAGAAAAAGAGAGGAAGAACAGGTGGAAGAGGACAGCGGAGAAGACTGGCAAAATAGCAGAAGACGCCGCAGAGAAGGAGAAGAAAGAAGACCCCTCAGAAGATGGAAGACCCCTCAAAAGAGCCGAAGAAAGAAGAGCCAGAGAGGGGAGAAGACCGCCGGAGCTGATTTAATAAAATGTTTTAAAAAGCTGTGTGTTTTTTTGTGTACATATTTCTTTCCAGGTAAATGGGTAGGGGTACGATGTATATCCAAAAGAGAAAGGGAGTGAAGCCGCTCAGGTGCGGGGTAACAAACTACCGGCCAACAGGTGCAGGTCCCGTTCGTGATTTCAGGAGATCCACATTAAAGCAAGGAGATGACCGCACACATGCTGCACCGGTTTGCTGGAAAATGTTTGTAAATTTATTCAACAAAGTACATCACAAAGTGACAAGCATAATGACAGATACCGGCATTTCCATGGATGACAATGGGTTAACGCGTTTCACAGCTCTTACGTCTGCTTATTCAATAAGCAGACGTAAGCGCTGTGAAACGCGTTAACCCATTGTCATCCATGGACATGCCGGTATCTGTCATTATGCTTGTCACTTTGTGATGTACTTTGTTGAATAAATTTACAAACATTTTCCAGCAAACCGGTGCAGCATGTGTGCGGTCATCTCCTTGCTTTAAAGGGGTACGATGTACCCCATACTCATTTACATAGGGTGGGGAGCCGGCATCTGGGGGCCCCCTTGTTAAAGGGGGCTTCCAGATTCTGATAAGTCCCCGCCCGCAGACCCAGACAACCACCGGCCAGGGTTGTCAGGAAGAGGCCCTTGTCCTCATCAACATGGGGACAAGGTGCTTTGGGGTGGGGGGCGCAGAGCCCCCCCGCCCCAAAGCACCCATACTCCCCATGTTGAGGGCACGTGGCATGGTATGGTCCAGGAAGGGGGAGCACTCGCTTGTCCCCACCCCTTTCCTGGCCTCCCAGGCTGCATGCTCGGATAAGGGTCTGGTATGGATGGTGGGGGGGACCCCACGCCGTTTTTTGGCATGGGGGTTCCCCTTAAAATCCATACCAGACCAAAGGGCCTGGTATGCTCCTGGAGGGGGACCCCATGCCAGTTTTTTTTTTTAAATTTGGCGTGGAGT
The DNA here is from genome assembly GCA_018402905.1 of Glandirana rugosa. Lineage (NCBI taxonomy): Eukaryota > Metazoa > Chordata > Amphibia > Anura > Ranidae > Glandirana > Glandirana rugosa. The sequence continues at coordinate 286,049 of BLSH010534252.1, read as the reverse complement.
TCCCCTTCAAGATCCACAGAGCACAAGTCGCATGCCAAAGTCGGAACAGTGAAGACACTGATCAGACTTTGATCCGACTTTCAATGCTTTTCAATTGGCTGAAGTAGGATCAAAGTTAGACAAAAGTAGTACAGGAACCTTTTTCAAAGTCGGTCCGACTTTGAAAAACACAAATCGGACCAGTTAAGACGGCTCTCACAGGGAATCATTGTTTTTGTGACGTAATGCGACTTGTGCTCCTCATGTCGGTCTGAGAATCTGACTAGTGTGAACCCAGCCTAAAAGGGATTGATCCTAATCTCAGCTTGTTACTTGTATAAAAGACACCTGTGCATAGAATCAATCAATCAGATTCCAATCTCTCCACCATGGTCAAGACCAAAGAACTGTCCAAGGATGTCAGGGAGAAGATTTTAGACCTAAACAAGGCTGGAATGGGCTACATGACCATCGCCAAGCAACTTGGTGAGAGGGTGACAACAGTTGGTGTGATTATTTGCAAATGGAAGAAACACAAAATAACTGTCAATCTCCCTCGCGCTGGGGCTCCATGCAAGTTTTCACCTCGTGGAGTTTCAATAATCATGAGAACGGTGAGGAATCAGCCCAGAACTACATGAGAGAATCTTGTCAATGATCTCAAGGCAGCTGGGACCATAATCACCAAGAAAACAATTAGTAACACACTACACCATGAAGGACTGAAATCCTGCAGCCCCCGCAAGGTTCCCCTGTTCAGGAAAGCCCATGTACAGCCTGTCTGAGGTTTGCTAATGAACATCTGAATGATTCAGAGGAGAACTGGGTGAAAGCGTTGTGGTCCGATGAGACCAAAATCGAGGGTCATATGCGCAGAATACGGGTAAACGTGATTACTATTTACATATTTCAGCCTTCTATAGAATGACAGGCTGCATGCAGCAGGGATGGACGCTGCACCTATGACTCCCAGGAATACAAAAACACCAGAATTGGATGCACATGGGGATAATCCCCAGTGTGAAGGTGGCCTTAAGAGAACCTGTCAGCAGCAGGTGCTATCACATAGGAGGATTGAGGGGGTCAATGTGATAGCGATAACGTTAAATGAAAAAATAAAGTGTTAAAAGTGTAAATTAAGAAAGGACAAACAAAAATAACAAAAAAATGAAAGTACCATATATTCCCTACACATGGATATGTAAATGAAACATGGGCACGCATGTGTATGCAAACAGTAATTTTGCCACACATGTGAAATATTGCAATAAATGTCACAATGAGAGTAATAATTTTAGCTCCATCATTCAGGATAAATGTAAATGTATAACCTATAATGGTTGTCAAAGTGTCTGTGGACAATTCTGGGTACCAATGTTTTATGCCATTTCATTGGTGTTTAACTTTTACAAAAATGTTGAATATTATATTGTTTTTCTACTCACTAAAAATCATTTTGTGTATTTTTGTTTCCTGAAAATGTTACTTTGAAGGCCTCATACACACGGGCGTTAAAACAGCCGCGTTTTTGATCTGTTTTTACAGCTTAAAAATGCCTCCCATGTTATTCAATGGCCTCATACACACGCTGACGTTTTTGAGCTGTAAATGGCATTGGAAGCATGCCGTAGCTGATTGAATAAAATATTCTACAAATCTGTGTAGTATGTTTGTTTTTGTTTTTTTGCACCCTTTTTTTCAGGTGAATGGGTAGGGGTACAATGTACCCCATAATCATTCACATAGGGTGGGGGGCCGTGACCTGGGGGCTTCCAGATTCCGATAAGCCCCTGCGCGCAGACCCCGACAACCAGGGTTATCGGGAAGAGGCCCTTGTCCTCATGAACATGGGGACAGGGTGCTTTGCGGTGGGGGGCGCAGGGCCGCCCCTGCCCCAAAGCACCCATACTCCCCATGTTGAGGGCATGCAGCCTGGTATGGTCAAAGGAGGGGGTGCCTGCTTGTCCCCACCCCCTTTCCTGGCCTGCCAGGCTGTGTGCTTGGATAAGGGTCTGGTATGGATTTTGAGGGGACCCTATGCCTTTTTTTTTGAGTGGGGTCTTCCCCATAAAATCCATACCAGACCGAAGGGGGGAACCCCACGCAATTTTTTTTACATTTTTGCAGGGTTCCCCTTCAAGATCCTCTGCACACAAGTCGCACCGCGAGTCTGATTATCATGATCCGACTTCCGGTGCAACTTCTATTCAAATCAATGGGCTCCCATAGGGAACCATTGATTTTTGAATAGAGGCAGAGAAATGCCGCTGAAAGCTAGCGCAGAAAAGCGCGCATTGTCGCCAATGCAAAACACTGATAAAATCATGTTTTTAAAGTGGCTTTTTTCCTGGTGTCAGTACCGACTTTACAGCTCGTTATTTTAAATGCCCGTCTGTATGAGGCCTCATAAGCAGTTGTGCTAATATCATGCAAGATTTTAAAGAAATGCAGCAGCCACCATTTTATTCTGCAGGGCCTCCCCTTTCAGAGAATTTATAATTGTTTGAGAACTTTAAGTAAATTTCTACCAAAAGATGCAAATTTTAACACATCTGTAAAAAAATATTCCTCCAGACGTGACATGGTTAACAATACCACGCTGAATATATGTTATTGTCACATGTATATGAATTGTCTATGTTTAAAATCTAAGTTTACCTTTTCACAAAAAATTAAGTCTGCACCACCCCCCAGTCCCCCCAGTACTTACCTCTGTGGATGGTTGGCCTTCACTGCCTGTGTAGCTGTTGCACTTGCAGCAGTCCGGGGTACAATATTCTTCCACCTCTAGATAAAGAGAATTTCAGATCATACCATGTAGAGGGCCAAGCCCAGGCCTGAAGGAAAGGAGAAGATTTGTGTGACTTCACCTTCCTGTATTACTGGATCTTCTACATGTTTTTTGTATTTTCTCCATCACGTGCACCATTGGAGGTATGTAGATGGGTGTAAGGTGACCCTATTACCAGGACTACAACATAGAAAGAGTCATTCTGTAAAAGCCGGTGATGTTCTACACATTACATATCACCGTACACACCGAGAGAGAACAATAATTCTCGGATCATTAATCACGGTGAACTCTAAACGGATGGCCTGGAGGCAATTGTAATGCATTGCCTATGGAAAATTTAGAGTATGGAAGTCTCTTGTTGTTGCAGTTTAAGGCCTCATACACATGGACATTTTTGACGCCGGTGTTTTCTGGCGTCTTTTGCAGCTCTCCATGTTAGTCAATGGCCCCATAAAAACGTCGGCGTTTTTGAGCCGTGGATGGCATCTGCGTTAGTGAGCTGAAAGTAGAACCCATGGCCATGGCGTTCTGAGGCTGTAACGTTTTGGCATTTTTTGACGCCGCAAAACGTCAACTAATATTGTATCGGCATTTTTTGATGCCGACGTTTTTAGGTTGAAAAATAGCAGAGGGATGATTTTTTTTTTTTTTTAAAACGCCTATTGATGCCGACGCTCACTTACGCTGATGCATAACGCCGAAAAACGGCAAATTTTTTTTTTTCTCCTTGACGTCGGGCCTGACGTTTTGTTTATTTTTAACCACTTTCTTACTGGGCACTTAAACCCCCCTCCTGCCCGGACCAATTTTCAGTTTTCAGCGCTGTCGCTCTTTGAATGACAATTGCGAGGTCGTGCGGCGTTGTGCCCAAACAAAATTGGCGTCCTTTTTTTCCCACAAATAGAGCTTTCTTTTGGTGGTATTTGATCACCTCTGTGTCATTTCTGATCGCCGCTATAAACAAAAAAAGAGCAACAATTTTGAAAAAAAAACAATATTTTTTTACTTTTTGCTATAATAAATATCCAAAAATAAAAAACAAATTTATTCATCAGTTTTGGCCGACATATATTCTTCTACATATTTTTGGTTAAAAAAATCGCAATCGGCGTTTATTGATTGGGTTGCGCAAAAGTTATAGCGCCTACAAACTATGGACATTGATTTATGGCGTTTTTATTATTTTTTTTTTTTTTACTGGTAATGGCGGCGATCTGCGATTTTTATCGGTAATGCGATATCGGGGCGGACATGTCGGACGTTTTTGACACTTTTTTGGGACCAATGACATTTATACAGCGATCAGAAATTTAAATGTCCACTGATTACTGTATAAATGTCATTCGCAGTGAAGGGGTTAACCTGCAGGGGGCAGTGAAGGGGTTAACAATGTTCCCTGGGTGTGTTCTAACTGTGGGGGGGCGGGGTTGGCAGGGGCATGACAGATCTAACTGATCCCAGTGACAGGGATCAGTAGATCTGATATGTCCCCATTCACAGAACGGGGAACCGCCGTGTTTACTTCGGCGGTTCCCCGTTCCTCCTGTCAGTAAGGAGATCGCTGGTCTCCGGCGGACATCGGGTCCGCCCGACCCGCGGGCACGCTCCCGCAGTGTGCGGCGGCACGTGCACGCGCCGCTCGCGCCCGCGGGAGCGCGCCCAGCACGAGCCGAATGGGAGGACGTCTATTGACGTCCTCCCGGCATTTTAGAGCCGTGCTGTAGCCGTCATTCGGCTATAGCGCGGATGCGAGGAAGTTAAAGATACGCCCTTGTGTCTGAGTCCTTAGGGTTTGACATTATGGATCAGTTAGAAGCTGATTGGCTGCCATGCACAGCTGCACCAGATTTTACACTCTCCAGTTTTAGTAAATCAGGGATTCATTTACTCGGCACAATTTTTTACTGAAATTTTGCACTTGATAAACTGTTGTGCTAATAATGTGTTACGTAAAAGCTTGGAACTGCCACCATTTTATTATCCAGGGTCTCGCCTTTCAGTAAATATCAGTTGTAGTAGTTTTAAAAAACCAGGCCTAAATATTATTTTAAACATGTGTACATTAAAAAAAAATTGGCACTGATATGCGGCACTGATGGACACTCATAGGCGGCACTGATAAGTGCCACTGGGCACTGATAGGCACTGATAGGTGGCACTTTTAGGTGGCACAGGTGGGCACTGATAGGTGGCACAGGTGTGCACTTATAGGTGGCAGTGTTGGGCACTGGTGCAACAAGCACTGTTAGGGATGGCACTGGCAGGCATCATACATGGGCACAGTGCCATCCCTACAGTGCACAATATTGCCCTTACCTGGTGGACTAGTGGGGGCTCCCTTGTGGTCCTGGGCGGCCTCTGTGGTCCTTCCCTGGTGGTCCTGGGCGGCCTCTTTGTGATGTCCGGGGGGGGGCTCCCTGGTGGTCCTGGGCATGCTCCCTGGTGGTCCAGTGGGGTGATCCTGAGGGTGGCTGCGCTGATAAATGTTCCCCTGTCAGGAGAGCAGCCGATTGGCTCTCCGCTGCTCAGGTCTGCAGACCTGAGCAGAGGAAAAGCCGATAAACGGCTCTTCCTATTTATACTGTGATTGGTCACGGCTGATCACATGGTAAAAGGCTTTGGATCAAAGCCTTTTACTTGGTCGGTAATGTGGTTGGTCAGACTGACCCACGGCATCACCAGGATGCGCGCCCCCAGGGGCGCACGATCGCGGATTATCCTGAGGGCGTCAATAGAAGTCCAGTCAGGATAATGAATCCCCCCGCCCTGACGTCATTTGTCTATACGCCGGGCGGGAAGTGGTTAAAGACCCGGCCTTTTTCTGATACTCTGCTTTTACAAGTAAAAATCAGTATTTCTTGCTAGAAAATGACTTAGAACCCCCAAACATTATATATATATATATATATATATATATATATATATATTTTTAGCAGAGGCCCTAGAGAATAAAATGGCGGTTTACAGCGAGTAAATAAATACATAAATAACAGGTCATGCTTTAAAATTGCTTATGGAATGGCGCCAAACTATGGTACTTAAATCTCCATAGGTGACACTTTAAAAATGTCTACAGGTTACCAGTTTAAAGCTACAGAGAAGGTCGAGTGCTGGAATTATTTCACTCATTCTGACATTTGCAGTGATACCTCACATGTGTGGTGCCATCAATGTTTACATATGTGGGTGTGACCTACATATACGTTTCCCCACTGCATGTGAGGATCGGGGACAGGGGCTCTTTAAAAAAAAAGTTCTAATTATTTATTTTATTACTTTTTTTATTTTTACACTGTCACTTAGAAATAAAAGTGATCTTTTTTTATCACAAGAAATGTTAGCATTCCTTGTGATAACAATACAGCATGACAGGTCCTCTTTATGGAGAGACCTGAGGTCTATAAGACACCAAATCTTTCCTTTACCTTTAAAAAAGCAAACATATCAAATAAAACTTTTTTTGGTGTTTTGCTTTTAAAAAATGGCCTTGTTAACATGGGGCTGGAACCAAAAGTGACATCGTGGCATTGCTCTGGTCCTCCTAGGTCTCTCCATAGAGATGAGTGGAGGCCATCTTTCCTTTGCTCATCTCTGTGACTAGCCGCTGCCATCGCCGGATCGTTCCTGGTGCTACGAATCATCCAGGTAAGCCCGGGAATCACCGGAAAGTGGCAGAAGGGGGGGGCACCCCTCTCACTGCTTCCAAAAGTCCAACAGCAAATCTACCGCTTAGAACACTTTTAGCAGAAAGTCCGGAGTCTGAGGGAAAAATGAATAGCGGGGTTGTGGCATCTTGCTGCAGCCATCATTCTGATATTAAATGTCAAAGTCATGATGTATTTCCCCAGTTAGGTGATCAGCAAGTAATTAAAAGAAAGAAATGTATTCATGTGATGAATAGGAGGACCGTCTATTGTTCTCAGCCTTTTCCTCCCAAATCTCCACATTTCTTTCCTCCTTCTATGATGTGACTTCCTGTTACATTCATTCTCCATGGTCTCTGTCTGTAGGGATGGAGCCCCCCTCTCTTCCTCACTCCTAGTATCTTCCTCCTTTCTTTACACCTCTAAACCCTCCTTTTCCGACTCTTGTTATCTGCCAGGAGGATAAGTAGTGTACTTATGTAAAGAAAGAAAATTAATGAACGACTAGTGGATTGACCCCTTTATGTAGTACTGAAACTGTAAATTATAGTCTTACTACCGACGTCGTTCTACGGTGTTGGGGCGATAAGTAAAAAGGGAGTCTGAGGCCTGAAAGACGATTTTCACAAGATTCGCCATCTAAACGACAACCTGAAAACCTTCGTCACTCTCCCCACGGGGGGGGAAGACGGTGAAAGGCCACTAAGGGCCCGAAT
>BLSH010534252.1:235139-260331 GCA_018402905.1 Glandirana rugosa | reverse complement strand
CAAAAGTTCTCACCTTGTGATTGAACCTGGACGCCATGAGATCCACATCCGGTGTCCCCCACTTGTGGCAAATCTGACTGAACACCTCTGGGTGAAGGGACCACTCCCCCTTGTCCAGCTCCTGGCGACTGAGAAAGTCCGCCTGCCAGTTCTCCACACCTGGGATGTAAACCGCAGAGATTGCCGGAACGTGGAGTTCCGCCCAACGCAGAATCAGAGCTGCCTCCGCAGCCGCCGCTGGGCTCCGAGTGCCGCCCTGAAGATTCACATACGCCACCGCCGTGGCATTGTCCGACTGAATTCGAATTGGATGGCCTTGCAATCTCCTCGTCCAATGAGAAAGACACAGTCTGATTGCTCTCAGCTCCAGCACATTGATGGGTAGGCAGGCCTCCTGGGCCGACCAACGACCCTGAGCTGATAGCTGCTCCAGGACTCCACCCCAACCCGTCAGGCTGGCATCCGTGGTGATGACCGTCCACTGAAGGGGCAGGAACGACTTCCCCCGAGTGAGGGCCAAGTCCCGCAACCACCAGACGAGGGATGCCCTGGTCTGAGGGCCCAGCCGGATCAGAAGATCCAACGACCGGTGGGACTTGTCCCATTGAACCAGAATTGCTCGCTGGAGCAAACGAGTGTGACTCTGGGCAAAAGGTATTGCCTCGAACGACGAGACCATGAGCCCCAGCACCCTCATACAGAACCGCAAGGAAGACCGGCGGCGTGATAGGAGGGTGCGCACAGCCGACTGTAAGCTCTGTAGCTTTGTCGGAGGGAGAAACACCTTCTCTTGTTTCGTGTCCAGAATGAGACCCAAGTACTCCAGACGGCAGGAAGGAGACACCGACGACTTCTGCAGGTTGAGTAACCAGCCCAAGCCCCGCAATGAGACCATTGCGATATGCACATTCTCCTCCAGGGCAGCTACTGAGTCCGCTCGCAGGAGCAGATTGTCCAGGTAAGCCACTATGGCAATGCCCCCTGACGCAGCAACGCCAACACCGGGGCCAGTAACTTCGTGAACACCCGGGGCGCGGAGGTCAGGCCGAAAGGGAGAGCTACAAATTGAAAATGGCGACCCCCAACAGCGAACCGCAGGAATCACTGATGTCGCGGATGGATGGGTACATGGAGGTACGCATCCTTTATGTCCAATGATGCCAGGAATTCCCCCTGGTGCAGGGCGGCTACGACCGACCGAACAGACTCCATCCGGAACTTCCGCGCCCTGACAAACTTGTTTAGGGCCTTCAGATCCAGGATGGGCCGAAATCCGTCCCCTTTTTTGGGTACCACAAAAAGATTCGAGAAAAAGCCTCGAAACCTCTCTCCTTGGGGAACCGGTACGATCACTCCCTGATCTGAGAGAGCCTGCACCGCCCTGGAAAGGGCCTGTCTGCGCTCCAGCGGGAGGTTTAAATTTGATGGGAAGAACCTGTCTGGGGGTAGAGAGATGAACTCTATCCTGTACCCAGTGGACACCACCTCGCAGACCCAGCGGTCGGAAATGCGAGCCAGCCACCGGTTTGCGAACCCCCGAAGATGTCCCCCCACCCGACAATCGGGTGGGGGCGACCCATCAGGCTGAGGAAGACTTGTCTTCTGTCTTTCCTGGTTTGCGCTGCCACTGCCGGCGTCAGGCCCCTGCAGCAACCTTACTGGGACGGGTTCCCTTGCTTGCCGCGCCTGATGCACGAAAAAGCTTCCTCTGACCAGACGTAGAAGGCTCCTGTCTACGGCGAAAATCACGCCTGCGGGGCTCCGGGAGGAAAGTACTCTTGCCTCCCATGAAATCCTTAATAATTTCATCAAGCCGCGAGCCAAATAGGCGCCCACCCTGAAAGGGAAGATCAGCCAAACCTAGTTTGTAAGCGTGGTCACCCGACCAGGATCGCAGCCAAAGAGTTCTGCGAAGCCTAATGGCCGATTATAGAAATTCTGGACAATAAGGGCAGAACATCCACCGCCGCATCACAGAGGTAATTAATCCCCTGGAGTAAAAACTCAGCCTTCTGCAGTGCCTCCATAAGGCGACCTTCGGTCAGGTCCGACTTAAGTTCCTCCATGCACTCCGAAAGGTACTGCGCTGCCATGGCCGCAGCCAAAGCAGGTCGCACCGCGGAGCCCGCGTTCAAGAACAAGGACTTCAGAAGTGCCTCTGTTCTTCTATCGGCAGGATCCTTGAAGGAAGGAGTCCCTTCCATAGGAATGGTAGTCGCCTTAGTAAGGCGTGCAATAGGCGGATCCACCGCAGGAGATTCCCATTTCTTCAGGAAGCTCTCCTCAAAGGGATAGCGTTCAGAAAAGCGTGCAGTCAGTGAGGGGGAATGGTGTGGTTGTTGCCATTCACGATATAGGAAATGGTCAAAAAACTCATTTGTAAGGATAGGACTTGGGGGCCTTGGGGGGGCCTAGAAGACCCGCACACATAGGCAGACCACGATTCGCCCACTTGATCCAACTGCAACTTGGTGCGAATGCCAGCGATAATGGTGGCGACCAGCACATTGTCCTGGTCAGCCACAGGCTCTTAGTCCTCAGTCCACATGTCACCACCCGTTTCCTCATCAGACAAGTTCCCCGGGGTCCCTGAGACCCTAGAAGCCACCTCCGGCTCAGAATCTTCCCCCGAGGATAAAGGGGGGGAGGGGGCCGCTTCCTGGGGGCCCGCGGAGCGGCGTCCCCACGTGGAAGAAATTCAGCGAGGACATCCCGCAGCTGGGTGAGAAAAGCCCTTTGGTCAGACTGCGTGGCTGCTGAAGCCACCTCAGTAGGTTCAGCAGGGAGATCAGCCGTTATAGAGGGATGGATGGATGGATGGATGGATGGATGGATAGATGGATGGATGGAAGGAAGGGACGCCCCGCACACAGCCACACACCCACAGGATCCAGAGGACAGCACCCCACCGCCACCAGTACCCAGAGGGAGCTCAGCTATACTTGCTGTTTCCGCTGCCCGTTAGCGCCGATCGTTCAGGAAAAGTGCCTCTGTCAGCCGCCGTTTTCTGTGAGGAGAAGCTGCAGCCACGTGTAGAATGCAGAGCATGCAGTGAAGATGGCCGCCAGGAAGCACTAGAGGGTGAAACACACCTCTCAGGCAACGTGCAGTACCGAATATGGCCGCTCCGAGCGCTAGAGGGAAAGCCCCATAGACTGGATATGTCCGCGGCTACGGCAAAATGGCGGCCGAAGGACCGCATGGCGATGCTGGACAAGAAGGCTGAACGAAGGTACAGCGCTGGGGAGGGGGGTGAGGGGTGGCAGGGGGCAAGATGAGAGGCTGATCCCCACCAGTGGCTACCCCGGACAGCTACAGGAGCAGTGGAAAAAAATGCATTTGCGGACGTCGGGCCCTCTTCACTCCCCGTGCGGGAAGGAAGGCAGGGCGCTCACTTACCAGTCCGACGCCACGGTAGCCACCCGGATGCAGACTTTCCACCCTCGGCGGGGGGTATGCTGCAGGCCCAGAGTCACCCTGCCGAACGAATCCGGAAGGGGACCAAAATGGGGGTCTCGCCCCGGGCCACCCGCACGGAACGGGTAAGATGCGGCGGGTCCCTGTGTTGGGGCTGGCTTCGCATCATGTTGGCCAGGTCGGGGAAAGTACAGAGCACCAGGACTCTCGATGCCCTGACCGGCTTCTTGATAGCAGATCATCTTGATTTCAGCAAAAAGAAAAGAAAATAAAAAAATAAAATAAAAAAGAAATTGGTCACAATAGGACCGCAGTTCCCTATAGGGAAGCCAGGTCAACTCCTTGCGAACTAGGCATTGAAACTGGAGAGCTATTCTGTGAGGGGGGTTTAATGTAGGAAGAGAGGACGGCCCCCAGGGGAGGGGCCAGCTGACTCTTTTCCCTGCCTAGTTAACTCCTGGTAGGACGAACATTAAACCCCACAAAGTCATGAAGAGCTGCGTCTGTCAGTGAACGTAGGAGAAAAAACATTTTTTTTTGGTGCTTTGCTTTTAAAAAATGGCCTTGTTAACATGGGGCTGGAACCAAAAGTGACATCATGGCATTGCTCTGGTCCTCCTAGGTCTCTCCATAGAGATGAGTGGAGGCCATCTTTCCTTTGCTCATCTCTGTGACTAGCTGCTGCCATTGCCAGATCGTTCCTGGTGCTACCAATCATCCAGGTAAGCCCGGGAATCAAAGTGGTAGAAGGGGGGCACCCCTCTCACTGCTTCCAAAAGTCCAACAGCAAATCTACCGCTTAGAACACTTTTAGCAGAAAGTCCAGAGTCTGAGGGAAAAATGAATAGCGGGGTTGTGGCATCTCGCTGCAGCCATCACTCTGGTATTAAATGTCAAAATCCTAATGTATTTCCCCAGTTAGGTGATCAGCAAGCAAGAAATGTATCCATGTGATGAATAGGAGGACCGTCTATTGTTCTCAGCCTCCTCCTCCCAAATCTCCACATTTCTTTCCTCCTTCTATGATGTGACTTCCTGTTACATTCATTCTCCATGGTCTCTGTCTGTAGGGATGGAGCCCCCCTCTCTTCCTCGCTCCTGAGATGGACTATGGGGTGTGTAATGTACATAGAGCATAACAACTCTATGAACAAATGAAGTCAGGTGGAAAAGGAGAGGTCCGGGAGCTCATGAACAATGTTACAAAGAGCCAGAAAAACACAGCAGCAAGTTTATGAAAAATAGATGACTGAGCCATTAGATAGTAGAGGGATAAAGAAGAGCTCTGTGTAATAATTCTGTATGTAATGACATATAGGAACCCTATACTAAGAATGAGGAGATCTGTATCTCATGGTAGGAGCAGAAATATGAGGGTGAGAGAACAGATTTACCAGCCAGGGGTGCTATGCAGTAGCGGCCCATCCATAGGGGGCACATGGACACTGCCCCCCTATCCATGCATCAGGCCCCCTAATCTACATGCATGGCACCAGACACATGGATTCCAATGTTTTGTTTTTTGAAGCACATGATTAGAGCCTGAGGCTCTAATTGGCTTAAAAAAGGGTGCGCTTGGGGCACAGAGCCCACCTACCTGTGTAACAATAGCAAATTAATATTTGTTATTGTCTTCCTGATTCTCCTCCCAGCCAATCAGGATGCAGTTCCTGAGACTCGATTGGCCACGGAGTCTTAGGACTCCCGGCCAATCAGGTCTCAGTCGGTACCCACTTCATGTTCGGCTGGGAGGAGAAGTGATGGCCCTGGAAAGAGGAGCTGGATCAGCCCGGATCCACGTCTGCCTGATCTGCCTTCCTACTAAGGTAAGGATGCCTTTGTTTGCCGCTGAATTCCTGTGCATCTCCCACACGGGGGGGAAGGGGAATCGCCACATTCCCATCTGTCTCCCGCGTGGGGCAGTTGGCGTTGGTTTGCCCCCCCCAAAATATTGTCCACCAGCCACCAGTGGTGCTGTGTACCCTGATAATATTTCCTCCAGTGCCATGAGCTGTACATACAGTAAGTACAATATTACCATAGGACTCCTCACATCTCAGCATGTTTATAAAGGATCCACCAATGTAACTGCTAATAAGGGCCGGCTTGGAGGTTCCCTCCTTTCATTATATAAGGGAGTGTGACATCATCAGATGAGGATTATCAATAATAATAATTAACAGAGAGGAAACACAGAAAGGGACTATTCATTACTATTACCCAACTATTAACTAATAAGTCACCTGGACCAGATGGCTTGCACCCGAGGGTCCTTAACCACTTCAGCCCCGGAAGGATTTCCAGCTTTAGGACCGGAGCCCTTTTTGCGATTCGGCGCTGCGTCGCTTTAACTGACAATTGCGCGGTCGTGCGACGTTGTACCCAAACGAATTTTGCGTCCTTTTTTTCCCACAAACAGAGCTTTCTTTTGGTGGTATTTGATCACCGCTGCGTCATTTCTGATCGCCGCTATAAACAAAAGAAGAGCGACAATTTTGCAAAAAAACCCAAATTTCTTACTTTTTCCTAAAATACAAATCCAAAAAAAAAATATAAAAAAACATTTTTTTTCACCGTTTTTGGACGATTTATATTCTTCCTCATATTTGCGATAAAAAAAATCGCAATCGGCGTTTATTGATTGGTTTGCGCAAAAGTGGTCGCGTTTACGGATGATGAGAATTCATTTTTGGGGTTTTTAATTATTTTTTATTTTTTACTAAAAATGTCGGCGATCTGCGATTTTTAGCGGTACTGCGATATTTCAGCGGACATGGCGGAACGTTTTGACACTTTTTTGGGACCATTGGCATTTATACAGCGATCAGTGCTATAAAAATGCACTGATTACTGTGTAAATGTCATTGGCAGTGAAGGGGTTAACCTGCAGGGGGCGCTCTAAGGGTTAACTATGTTCCCTGGGCGTGTTCTTACTGTATGGGGGACTGCCTAGCTGGGGAAGGGAAGTGGTCACAGCCTTCACGTACAGGAAGGCTGTGATCACTTCCCTTCCCCCTCACACAGAGCGGAGGTCCGTGTTTACTTACACGGACCTCCGCTCATTCGCTCTGCCATCCAATTATGGGCTCCAGTCCTCAGGAGGGATGTGCTGGAACTGGAGAGGGTCCAGAGAAGGGCAACAAAGCTAATAAAGGGACTGGAGGATCTCCACTATGGGGAAAGATTACAAGCATTGAACTTATTCTCTCTGGAGAGGAGACACTTGAGAAGGGATATGATTTCAATGTACAAATACTGTACTGGTGACCCCACTATAGGGAAAAAGCTTTTCAGTGAAAGGAAATTTAAAAAGACTCGCGGCCATTCACTAAAATTAGAAGAGAAGCGGTTTAACCTTAAACTGCAAAGAGGGTTCTTTACTGTAAGAGCGGTAAGGATGTGGAATTCTCTTCCACAGGCGGTGGTTTCTGAGGAGCATCGATAATTTAATAACATATAAGCACACACATAGGTTGGACTGGATGGACTTGGGTCTTTTTTCAACCTCACAAACGATGTAACTATTGTAATATCCCTCACATTGGAGGTCTATGTGATGTCGTTGTGATGTCAGTTTGTATCGTGTGATGGGTCATCTTCCTCTATAGAGTCCTGTGTGTGTGATTGGTGCTGTAATAAGAACCTTCACATGAGAGCCGCTCTATTGGCTCATTACATTGGCAGCCTCTGCTTCCTGCTTAGTAGATCTGCACAATGCATTTGTCCTGCTGAGCCCTCATCTCACTGCCAGCCTACCAGACAATACTGCACTGCCCTCAGACTTGGAGGGGCTGTAAATATGAAGGTGTCATACAATTGGGGGGCTCCATGATGAAGAAGGATCTGGGGGTCACACTACAATCTGAACTCCAGGCTGATATAAAAGAGAGAAATGAATGCGGCTCGGGGTTTATGAATTCATCATGCAGGCAGTGGAAGGATCTGAAGCTGACCTGGTATCGGCCTCTTGCAGTCCCTGTACAGCCACATCCTGAGTAGAAAGGCCTGTCCCCTGCCAGCATGATGCAGAGAAGGAGCCTTGCTCTCTGTGTGGAAGCAGTGGTCTCTCTGCAGAGGTCTGACACCCCCCTGCTGACTCAGAGCTCTCCAATCAGCTGATGGGAATGTATACATGTAAAGTGCTGTATAAATGATTGGCTCTATATAAATACCTGAAATAAATAAATCAGCAAGGAGGGGGGAGCTTTGCTTATTGCAGAGCCCCAAATGCGGTGAGCAGATGCGCATTTTGTGGTGCAAAAACACGCAACAAACGCGGCAAAAACCTCCATGAGTGATTTCCCCCCATGAAGGGCGCCCCAGTGAAATGAATGAGGTGTGGGAGGCGTGTGATGGGAATGCGGCAGAAAAATTGGCAGTGTACAGAATGGTGGCTGTGAATGGTGCCTAAGGGCTGTGACTGGGGGAGGATTTCTACATCAGAAGGATGAGGTTTCTGGTTTTATCATCAATAATGGAGAAGAAAACTCCATTCATTTTATAAATGTTACTCCCTGTCTCTAGCTGTGGGGGGCGCCGTCCCTGGAGGTGGCATTTCTATGGAAGATGAAGGAGATTTCCCTCCATTATAACAATGAGCTCTGCCCTGACACAAGATGGAGGACGCTCCTCACTCTGAGGTGTCACTGAGAAATCCTTCCCCCCACACACAGAGCAGGAAGTAGAGTTCCCCTTCTAGTGTTGTGTGGAATGTGTCCTCTTATTACTGGGACTGGATTCCCATTGGATTACTGTCCAGTGTAGATTGCGGTGTATTCCCTGTCAGGGAGCCCACACACCCTCTATACACTCCTATACAAGTCAGTCACCACAGCTGTGCGCCCACATTTCTCCTCCCCATACATCTTTATACTCAGCTAGTTGTGTGATTGGTGGCTGTGTGCGGCCCCTGTGGGCTCCCTGGCGGGGGGGCCACATTGACACTATAGGCCGGACACAGCCGTGTACATGAGACCATACAAGGTCCAAAGCTGTTCCTATGGGATGTATGAGCCTCTCTCCATCCATGGGCTGTGTGAGGGATGGACCGGCCTTCTGTGTGCCCAGCAAGTCAATGGCTGCCAGTGCTGCATCCCAATGGAGGTAAACAGATGTATACACCCCGTGTTACTGAGGCCGCCATCTTCCTTTACTGACCCTAGGCAGGTGAGCCGTGCTTTTACCACCCCTCAACTGCTTCCTCTTATCTGCAGAGGCCGTGGCCAGGGGTAAACATGCCATTAATTATACCCCCGCTCACTTTCAGCAGGTGCAGCGTCTACCATACACTACCCATTCATGTGAATAGGGCTGCTCTGCAAGTGTCCTGCAACCATGTGTAATGTATGAGGATGTGGGGTGCTAGTGCCGGGTTCAAGGGGTCACTGCCTGTCACATGATCTCTGAAGAGCGATATGAATTTCATTCATTATTATTATTGGTTAGTGCAATAAGGGGTGAGAGATACGGTGAGGATCAGGGGGTGGAGTTTTTTATTTTATTTTTGTTAGGGTGATAATACTACTACTATTACTACTCATTCTACTACTACTACTATTATTATTACTCATTCTACTACTACTACTATTACTATTCATTTTACCACTAGCACTACTACTACTCATACTACTACTACTACTCTTTCTGCTATTACTACTATTACTATTCATTCTTCTACTACTACTACTTATGCAACTACTCTTACTACTGTTATTACTTATACTTCTACTAATATTACTACTACTACTACTACTACTCATTCTACTACTCATACTACTACTACTTGTTCTACTACTATTACTACTCATACTAATACTACTCCTACTTATGCCGCTACTCTTACTACTCATACTTCTACTGCTATTACTACTACTACTCCTCATACTACTACTACTAATATTACTGCTCATTCTACTACTACTCATACTACTACTACTCCTACTTATGCAATTACTCTTACTACTCATACTACTACTACTAATATTACTACTCATACTACTACTACTCCTACTTATGCAACTACTCTTATTACTCATACTTCTACTGATATTACTACTCATTCTACTACTACTACTACTACTAACACTACTATTCATACTACTACTACTAATATTACTACTCATTCTACTACTACTACTACTAATATTACTACTCATACTACTACTACTCCTACTTATGCAACGACTCTTACTACTGTTATTACTCATACTACTAATATTACTACTCATACTACTACTACTAATATTACTACTCATACTACTACTCCTACTTATGCAACTACTCTTACTACTATTATTACCCATACTTCTACTAATATTACTACTACTACTACTCATTCTACAACTACTAACACCACTACTATTCATACTACTACTGCTAATATTACTACTCATACCACTACTACTCCTACTTATGCAACTACTCTTACTATTATTATTACTCATACTTCTGCTAATATTACTACTACTCATACTCATTCTACTACTACTAACACTACTATTCATACTACTACTCATACTCATTCTATTACTACTACTCATACTACTACTCCTACTTATGCAACTACTCTTACTACTATTATTACTCATACTTCTACTATTACTACTACTACTACTACTCATACTCATTCTACTACTACTAACACTACTACTCATACTACTACTAATATTACTACTCATACTACTACTACTCCTACTTATGCAACTACGCTTACTACTATTATTACTCATATTTCTACTAATATTACTACTACTACTCATTCTACCACTCATACTACTACTACTCATACTAAAACTATTACTCATATTGCTACTTATTCTCATACTACTACTTCTAGTCATTCTACTACTACTACTACTCATTCTACTACTTTTGCTGCCACAGCTACTCATTCTACTACTTATCCTACTACAGCTACTCATAATACTGCTCTTTCAGTACTACTTTCAGTAGTCTGAAACCCAGACACATGATACATACTCCTACTCATGCTGTTACTACTACTACTCATACTACTATTACTACCCCTACTCATACTACTATTAGTACTCCTACTACTACTAATATCACTACTACTACTCAAACTAAAACTACTACTCATATTACTCCTACTACTCATCCTACTACTACTCATACTAATTCTGCAACTTATTCTACTACTACTAGTACTGCTCATACTACTCATACTACTATCACTCATACTACTACTCATTCTACTACTACTACTGCCACTCATGCTACTACTACTCATTCTACTACTACAACTACTACTACTCTTTCAGTACTACTTTCAGACACATACTCCTACTCATACTACTAATATTACAAATTCTACCACTGCTCATTCTACTACTCATGCTAATCATACTACTACTACTACTACTACTACTTATACTAATAATACTACATGTACTACTCCTACTAATGCCACTCATTCTACTACTACTACTCATACTACTACTACTCATTCTACTACTCATGCTATACTCATACAAATACTACTACTCATGCTACTACTACATATTCGTCTACTACTCATTCTACAACTCATGCTACTATTCACACAAATACTACTACTCATACTACTTCTACTCAAACTACTACTCATACTAATACTGCTACTCATAGTGCTACTACTACTAATATTACTACTACTCATTCTACTACTTATACTAATATTACTACTACTAATAATAAAACTACTACTATTCATACTAATAATACGACTCATACTACTCACACTCATTGTACTACTACTACTACTTATTCTACTACTAATACTAATACTACTATTACTACCCATACTACTACTACTACTACTACTAATACTATAATTACTAATATTACTATGTTTACTACTACTAATAATAATAATAATATTACTCCTATTACTACTACTACTATTCACACTCCTACTCATGTTATTACTTCTAATACTACTACTACTATTCATACTTCTACTAATATTACCACTACTACTCATACTACTAATACTACTCCTATTACTACTACTACTTGTTTGACTACTACTACTCATCATACTACTACTCACATGCCTACTCATACTATTACTTCTCATACTATTACTACTCATACTTCTATTATTACTACTACTACTACTCATACTAATACTACTTTACATACTACTCATATTACTACTACTACTACTACTCCTCATTCTACTACTACTCATATTTCTATGTAATATCATACTACTACTTCTACTCATACTACTACTACTCATTCTAATAATACTACTCATACTACTCATAGTACTACTAACTACTTGTTCTACTACTCCTACTCATACTACTACTACTCCTATTCATACTACTACAGCTACATATACTACTGCTCATTCTACTACTAGTACTCATCATACTACTTCTCATACTAATACTGCTACTCATACTACTACTACTACTACTCATTCTACTACTACTCTTTCAGTAGTCTTAAATCCAGACACATGATATATACTCCTACTCATGCTACTACTCATACTACTACTATTCATGCTACTACTACTACTCACACTGCTACCCCTACTCATACTACTACTAATATTACTACTACTACTACTACTCATCTACTACTACTACTCTTACTACTACTTATTCTACTACTACTACTAATATTACTACTCATACTACTCTTCCTTTTAATACTACTCATACTACCCATATTACTACTACTACTACTCATTCTACTACTACTCCTACCACTACTATTTATACTACTGCTACTACTACTACTCATACTACTACTACTCATACTACTGCTACTCATATTACTACTACTACTACTCATACTAATACTACAATTACTCATATTAATACTTATTCTTATACTACTACTACTCATACTACTACTTCTCATTCTATTACTAATAATTATACTACTCATTCTACTACTACTACTCATACTATTACTGCTACTCATATTACTACTACTACTCTTTCAGTACTTCTTTCAGTGGTCTGAAACCCAGACATAATATATACTCCTACTTATGCTATTACTGCTACTTATATTATTACTACTACTCACTACTACCCCTACTCATACTACTACTACTCCTCATTGTACTACTTCTTATACTAATGCTACTACGTATTCTACTGCTCATACTACTACTTCTACTCATACTGCTATTCATTCTACTACTTCTACTCATACTACCACTCATACTACTATTCATTCTACTACTACAACTCATACCACTACTCTTTCAGTACTACTTCCATAGTCTGAAACCCAGACCCATGACACATACTCCTACTTGTGCTACTCCTACTCATACTACTAATATTACTACTACTCGTTTTACTACTCATACTACTAATATTACTACTACTACTACTCGTTTTAATACTCATACTACTACTAATATTACTACTACTTGTTCTACTACTACTACTCTTACTACTACTTCTACTCATGCTACTACTACTACTTATACTACTACTCTTACTACTACTCATACTAATACTACTACTCCCATTACTACTACTTCTACTCATACTACTACTAATAATATTACTACTATCACTATTCATATTACTACTAATCTTGATATTACTGCTACTAATTCTATTATTCTACTACTACTACTACTCATACTACTTCTACTACTCATATTACTACTCATGCTCCTACTACTACTTATTCTACTACTTCTACTAATACTACTACACATAATACCACTGCTACTCATACTACTACTTCTCATGCTACTACTACTTACACTACTGTTACTAATATTAATACTACTACTACTATTACTCATACTGCTACTCATACTACTGCTACTACTCCTACTAATATTGTTATTCATACTACTACTGCTACTCATTCCACATTCTACTACTATTACTGCTACTACTACTCATCCTACTACTCTTTGACATGATACAAACCCCGGACTATGCGAGTAAATCGGGGAGGGGTGGTACTCCTAGTTGTATGGAGGGAGGAGAGGGCACAGCACAGGTTGGTGATATCAATATATCAATGGCTGACAGAAGCAGTAAAATATTGTATTGTCATCTCAGCTTCAATCAATAGTTGGACAGGAAAACTGGTTTGTCAGACAAAGATGGCGCCCCCTATCAGGGCACTCGGGAAGCCCACGCTGGGGACAAACGCTCCCAACTCCTCCGTACCAAATAGCAAATATGGAAACCATAGAAATCTAAATTAGAGAAGAGAAAGGGAAGAGAGAAAACTGGGGGGAGGGGAAACAGCCCAAGAGGTCTAAGAGCCCCCCTCCCCCGATTCTCACTCTTTACTCATCGGAAGGTTGGAGGGATTTTGGCCACAAGGGGCCCAAATATTTTACATCTTCACAGCTCAGCTATAGACTGCATGACGGGAAACTTGGTTTTGTTTCCATTCATTAATCTCATTATTTCGTTTTGTTCAATTCGGTTGATTCATTCCATTCATATTCGGGATTCATTTTATGTCTTTTCTTTTTCTTTGAATTTACCAAAATCTTTCCATTTGAACGTTCCAATCAATACATTTTGAATCGTTCGAACCGAAAACGTAAGATTTTTTTTTTGGTTTGTGATGCGGCAAAGTGAGCAAACAAAATAAAATTCTTCATCCAATGATTCCAATGACTCTTTACATCGGACTTGTGCAGAGAGAGAACATTTGTTTGGTTTTCTTTCGTTAGTTACAAAAGTTCGTCTAGTTAACCCCTTCAGCCCCGGAAGGATTTCCCACTTTAGGACCAGAGCACTTCTTGCGATTCGGCGCTGCGTCGCTTTAAATGACAATTGCGCGGTCGTGCGACGTTGTACCCAAACTAAATTTGCATCCTTTTTTCCCCACAAATAGAGCTTTCTTTTGGTGGTATTTGATCACCCCTGCGTCATTTCTGATCACCGCTATAAACAAAAGAAGAGCGACAATTTTGCAAAAAAAAAAAATATTTCTTACTTTTTGCTAAAATACAAATCCAAATAAAATATAAAAAAATTTTTTTTTTCATCGGTTTTGGCCGATTTATATTCTTTCTCATATTTTTGTTAAAAAAAAAAATGCAATCGGTGTTTATTGATTGGTTTGTGCAAAAGTTGCTGCGTTTACGAATGAAGAGAATTCATTTCTGGGGTTTTATTTTTTATTTTTACTAGTAATGGAGGCGATCTGCGATTTTTAGTGGTACTGCAATATTGCAGCGGACATGTCGGACCATTGTGACACTTTTTTGGGACCAATGACATTTATACAGCGATCAGTGCTATAAAAATGCACTGATTACTGTGTAAATGTCACTGGCAGGGAAGGGGTTAACCTGCGGGGGGCGCTCTAAGGGTTAACTGTGTTCCCTGTGTGTGCTACTAACTGTGTGGGTGCTGGGCTGAGTGGGGGAGGAGAGAGATCACGGCTCCCATATACAGGAAGCCTGTGATCACATCCCTTCCCCCTGTTAGAATGCAGATCCATGTGTTTACATACACGGACCTCCATTCTGCCCTACCCGCTCCCTCGAACCACATTGAGCATGCAAGCGCATCTCCGGTGCCGCGTGCTCACGATCTGCGATCTTGCAGCCGCTGTCAGGTGACGGCAGTTTGCAATATCGAACCACTTAGCCACCATCGTGCGACGGTCTGCAAGTGGTTAAATCATTTAATTCGTTTCATTTGTTTTTGGAATTGATGGGATTGTACGCCCCATTACCACCCTTCATACCATGAGAACTTACCTAAATAATAAAATAATCACACAAGGATTGGGGAAAAGTTTAGGCCGCCGCCCCTTTATTGGGTTTAAAACAATTTTAATTATGAAATGAACTTTAAAGTATTATTACACCCACAACAGTAAAATCAGTCTGTATATGCAGAATAGCATGCTTGTTATACTCACTGTGGAACCTAAGGGGTTGCTCCTCTGCATTGTGTAAAAAATCTGTTTTATCCTCTATGGACAACTCCTCCCCCCCCTGCACTGTCTACCTGGGCAAGTCCATATAATACACAGCAGGGTGGTAAAGCGGCACATGCTCAGTTTGGTCTCTTATGCTGGAGACATTTCCTGTTTCAGTTAAACTGTTCAGGTCCCAGGATAGTGACATCACACATGTGGGTGTGTATACAAGCTGTAGTGGAAATCTCCTCCTACCTGAACACACAGCTCTGCACAAACTGTGCAGGTTATCATCTGACCATTGAATAAAGATCAGCAAAAAAGGTAAATAGTGGCAGAATTTTAATGTAAAAAGAAGATTTATAAGCTGTGGGCACTGTGGGGTGGGCAGATGAACTATTTTCATATTACTGGGTTTAGTAACACTTTAACCTTTAATACCAAACAGAACCGCTGATAACCATTAACAGACCAACATGCCGAGTCACTAAGACTGGAGCAGCAATATCTTCTACCAGCCAAATACCAGTTTATCAACCACTGCTCACCCACAAAATGGGTGACATTACGCAAAAGCCAGGATACCAACCCGTCCCCACCCCCACCACCAACCTGGTCCCACCTTACTTTTCCTTTATAATGGCTTTTCATAATAACAAATGCAGTAATCTGGAGGCTGGATAAAAAGTTTAGGGCACATAAGACTTAAGGCAGTAAAATATTCCATTCTGTATAGAGATGGACACATCAGACCAAAACCAGGGACAACTGAAGCTGTATGAGGGATGGAGAGGATTGGTCCCAAATGAGGGACAATTGGGCACTGTGCCAAACACTGCTAGACCTCTGATGAGACTCTCCAGATCCCAATAGAGAACAATGAAGTCACTAATAATGAGGATACAGGAAATCAGCAGATCAATCCATTCACATTTTATGGGAACTTTACCATGGACTGAAGCCCAGGCCTAGAAAACCATTATTTGTAGACAGAGCACTTCCCATTTCATTTAGAAGATCTCATATTCTGAATCCACCTAAATCATTCCCTTCCAGGAGAGGAACCAGGAGATCCAACACAGCTCCCAGCAAATAGGGAATGTGATCAGCCAGCTATTCCCAATACATTCCTCATATACCCTGCAAGAGGACTGCAATATTACCAGGGGGGAAATAAAATCCTCCGCACCAGAAAACATATCAATGTCATCTATTCATACTATTCATTTCTTTGTTTATTAATAATTATAAAATGTGGGGACCTGAGTAATGTAAAGATCAGGAGGGACATAAAGAGCCGGGCGCCCATCTACACCCTGATGTCCTCCCTATGTAGCAGCTGCCTATCCAGCACCATCCACATCTATTAGGGACAGATATAAATTATGACTCTGATAGAGGAGAGCCAATCACATGAGACAGAACAAGAAAGGAAAGCCTTGTGAATCGATAGAATTGCTGAATCAGCTCTATTGGGCGATGGGAATGTCCGAAGGCATGAAATGATAACGACCTATCTTTGTCTTACTAATCCCATTCTGCAAACACTTCTGTCCAGCAAGATAACAACTTACCTCAACTAATCTCAACTTACCTCAACTTACCTCAACTAACCTCAACTTACCTCAACTAACCTCAACTTACCTCAACTAACCTCAACTAACCTCAATTTACCTCAACTAATCTCAACTTACCTCAACTAACCTCAATTTACCTCAACTAATCTCAACTTACCTCAACTAACCTCAACTTACCTCAACTAATCTCAACTAACCTCAACTAACCTCAACTTACCTCAACTAACCTCAACTAACCTCAACTAACCTCAACTTACCTCAACTAACCTCAATTTACCTCAACTAATCTCAACTTACCTCAACTTACCTCAGCTAACCTCAATTTACCTCAACTAATCTCAACTAACCTCAACTTACCTCAACTTACCTCAACTAACCTCAATTTACCTCAACTAATCTCAACTTACCTCAACTTACCTCAACTAACCTCAACTTACCTCAACTTACCTCAACTAATCTCAACTAACCTCAACTTACCTCAACTTACCTCAACTAACCTCAACTAACCTCAATAACCTCAACTTACCTCAATAACCTCAACTAATCTCAACCTACCTCAACTTACCTCAACTAACCAGACTGAGCTGAGTGGGAAAGCCGTGTGTTTTATATGCAGAAGGACAGATTGATTCCATAGCAGTAGTGAAATGACACGGTGAATGCAATGTGTCACCCAATAGCAGCAGGTAAGCCGACCTTCTAAAGTCCTTTCCAGATCTCCTTACCAAAAGGGAGAATTCTATACAAAGTCATTTTCTCTCAAACTCCTACTAAGAGTTTTGATGAAAGAGTGGAAACAATCACTTTGATAAATGTCCTATAAAAGCCAAAGAGTTCTGCAGAGTCCTCAGAGGAGAAGCAACCAGTGACATAGATAATGCCGGTTGTGTCAGCGAGGGACATAAGGTGTCTCTGGTGTAAGGACATTGTGGGCCTTTCCTCAGTGCTGGGGTAACCGGTGTCCTGAAACACTGGAAACAAGGCAAACAAAGCGTCTGCTGATAAAGGTTTTGCTCCCCTGAAAATGTCTCACTTTAATCTAAATATTAAATGAAGACCAGGAAGGAGCAGATATCTTAGAGAGTTAATGGCATAAAAACGCTATTCTAACATTCATCAATAAGAGGCTCTGGCGGCTGAACTGCTTGATCCAAAGATCCACAACACCAGGGAAGAGCCCAAGTGATCAATATTCTTAGGGATATCGGTAAATACAATATTCTGGTCAGAACTCTGAGCACCGGAAATCACCGCATTCTATAGATTCTCTTCCATCTGGAAAATGTTCATCTAAAACAAATCCCATCGGCCCCATAGAGAAAACATTTTTAGTTCAAAAACCAGTAGATTCTCTTTTACCTTCTAACAAAACCAACAATAAGGGAATTTAAGGTTGGAGATGAGAAGCACCGAGCCCATTGGTAACATTCCACTCATAGACATAATGCCCGATACACCCAACAACGGAATCACATAAACAGTATAGCAGATTCTGATAAGAGGGCTCTGAAAAGCGCGTCTTTTGTAGGAGTCTAAAACTCCATCCTGGTAAACTCAATAACAACACCCAGGGAATAAATGTGGAGAAAAGCAGAACTGAGATTCAGCAGCCAAAGGGACAGATATGTTGTATTCACCATCAAACTGGGAGACCGGGGATCACTTTTCCCCATGGTCACTGGACTCTGAGAACAAAACTTCCTACCAGGCAAAGCGGATTTCTGCAGCTCTGTAGTAGAAATTCTCTGCAATTTACTAAAAGGAAAGCAAAGCTCTGTAGTGAATTGACTGGAGTCAAGCCATCAGGCAGTTCCAAATCAGTGGTCATGCTATTATTGGGCGGTTCGTTTCGTTCCGAATTAAAATTCAGACAGATTTTCATTTTTTAGAAATTTGGATGTATCCAAATTCCCGAATTACAAAAGTACTGAATTTAAACGAATCCGAAATAACGGAAGAAAATTCAGACGAAATTCAAATTCAAATTGTTTTTGAACCGTTTTCATATTGTTTTAGAATTTGAAACATGTTCCAAATTCCAAAGAAGATAAAGTAGACTAGAAAAGAATATAACAGAAGATAAAAGAATAGACTAGAATATAATAGAAACAAATAGAATAGAATAACATAGACAGAATATAATCATCTTCTGACATTTTAAATTTCAAATGGAATACATTTGTATTTGAATACATAAGAAAAGAATAGAATAGAATAGACTAGAAAATAATAGAATTAAAAAAACAATAGAATAGAATAGAAAGAATATAACCATTTCCCAACATTCAAATGGAATTAATTTGAATTTGAATAGAATAGAAAAGAACAGGTTAAAATAGAACAGAAAATAACAGAATAGTATAGAAAAAAAACAGCAGAATATAATAGAATAGAAAGAATATAACTATCTTCCGAAATTCAAATTGCAAATAGAATAAATTTGAAGTTGAATAGAAAATAAAAAAATAGAATATAATAGAACAAATCAAAACAATGTAATTAAAAAAACAACAGAATAGAAATATAACCATTTCCCAAAATACAAATAGAATCAATTTGAATAGAATAGAAAAGAATAGATTATAATAGGAAGATGGTTATATTCATTCTTGTCAGGGCACCAATAGCAGGAGGACTCTGGGACCCAGAGTCTGTCAGAGCAGGAGGACTCTAGGACCCAGAATCCGTCAGAGCAGGAGGGCCCTAGGACCCAGCATCTCTGGCAGCACATCTCATGGGCCTTTATAAGGAAGTCAGACCTTGGCTAGAGTGCTGTCTGATCTGCAGCTTTACCTGTGATTCTGTGTTACCTGCAATCTGCTATCTGGAGTTGACCCGGCTTGTTCTGACCTTGCTTATCGGATTCTGCTGCCTGCTTACCGTTGTATTATTTGCTTGTGACCTGACCATTCTCTGCCTACTGTCTGATATACCTGATTCCTGTATTGACCCGGCTTGTCTCATCTGCTCCAGTCTGCTGTATCCAGTATCCAGGGTTGCCTCCCTGTACCAAGTGCCCAGCTGTCATCATCTGCAGCTAATCTGGTGAAGATCTGCACTCACCTGCATCTAGTAACCTGTCAGCCTCTTCGGCTTCCACCAGGCACTCCTACCCCACTGTGCTCATTGACTGCTGTCTCCACTCCAGTGGTCAGTAAGCCAGAGTTGTATGAGAGGTCTCCTCCTACGGAAGTCAGGCTCTCCACAAAGGTACGTGACAAACATTACAATTCTATTCTATTTTTTTTTTTATACTATTGTGCTATTTTCTATTCTATTCTATTCAAATTCATTTTATTTGAATTTTGGAAAATGGTAATATTCTTTCTATTCTATTCTATTTTTTTAATTCTATTTGAATTTCAGAAGATGGTTATAATCTTTCTATTTTATTCTAATCTTTTTTTTATTCTATTCCTTTCTATTCTCTTCTAGTCCTTTATTTTCTATAATATTTTATTCTCTTTGGAAATTCAAAAACTATTTGAATTCGAAAACATTTTGAAATCGATTCAAAAGATTTTCAAACCGATCCAAATTTGAATTAGAAAATTTTGAATCGATTCAAAAATGAGTAAACAAAACAAATTCCAAAAACAAATCAAATGAATGTAACTAAATGAAATTATGTAAATAACGAATCAAAACAAAATGAATTTTTCCGTTCTGCACATGTCTAGGCTATCAGACAAGTTTTTGTTGATTGAATGTTCAACAGGGAAAATGAGATGGCACAATATACAACATAATGTAATATATAAAATAATGATTACACAGATGTGTCACACCCCCCCTCTATGATATCTTACAATACAGAATGATTTCACTGTGGAAATATAAAGATACAGAGCCCCGAATATCACCCCATTGGTTATAAAAGCAACACTTATCAAAAGTAATAAATACTTAAAAAAAAAAAAAAAAAAAAAAAACAATCTCCCATTAGAGGAACATTTCCACCCTTTCATAGAGAAGTCTGATGGTTTTATGGCCTCCTTATCAGGGAGTGGATTGTTCAGGGATGATGTGGCTGAACTTAGGCTGGCCATACATTATACAATTTTCCTTTAGATTTACCAAAACCATATAATAGGAGGTCAAACCTAAACACTTGTAATTTGTATGCAATCAGGCCGGCCCTTGTACTACATAGTGGAAGGTAAATCTAAAGAAAATTTCTACGAGACATTTTCAGCACCCTTTGTTTCCCTTGCCTATTTATTTATTTATTTATTTTACAATTTTTTCAATACCAGTGTTAAAGCGGAATTCCACCCAAAAGTGGAACTTCCGCTTTAAATGTTGGTGACCCCCGGCATGCCACAATTTGCATGTAATTTTTTTGGGGGGGAAATAGGGACCCTGTTTTCACAGGGTGCCAGGTCCACTTCCTCCCCTAGAGCTGCAGCTTCGGAAGGAAGTTCACCTTCCCTCCTCCCTCTCAGTGATCTTCTGGGACAAGTCACAGGTCCCAGAAGATACGCCGGCCATTCACAAGGCGCAGCATGACTCACGCACTTTGAAGCCAAAGCCGGGTGCCCACACTTGTGATGCCGGCGCTGCTGAGGGGAGGGGGGAGAGGAGCGAGCCCTCAGGCAGACACATCACTGGAGCCAAGGACAGGTGAGTGTTCGATTGTTAAAAGTCAGCAGCTACACTTTTTTACCTGGGTGGAGCTCCGCTTTAATTTTGACTGCAAATTTAGATTTAGTTTTAGTTTTGACTAAAATGTAATTTAGTCTTAGTCATATTTTAGTCATCTGAATTGTTTTAGTTGTAGTCTAGTTTTAGTCGACTAAATAACATAAGATTAAACGAAAACGTAAGACCGAGATACTTGTAGGGTTGTCACCCATCCCGGTTTTTACCCGGACAGTCCGGGTTTAGAATTGGATGCCCGGCCGGTCATTTCAGAACTGCAGGGCTGCCGTACCAGGTGAGTGCAGTGTGCGTAAATCAAGGGGCACACAGTCTGCGACCCCCTCCAGACCGGCTCTGACCCAAAGGGGGTCACATCAGTGCACCCGTTCTCTAAAGGTTGCCGTCTGATCCCGACTGACTCGGTTGTCCGGGTTTCAGATGGCCTTATACCCGGGCACCTGACTCCAAACCCGGACGGGTGCCAACCCTACAAGTATGTCATCTCTGTCTTTCATTTTAGTTGAATAAATGCACTATAGATTTAGTCAACAAAAATCTTATGTTATTTAGTCAACTAAAACTGGACTACAACTAAAACAATTCAGATGACTAAAACTAAATGGCATTTTAGTCTAAACGAAATCAAAATTTGCAGTCAAAATGAACACTGGTATTGAACAATGTAAAAAATAAATAAAAAAACAGGCAAAAAAACAGCAGGGTACTTGAAATTTCTTGTAGTGGTAAATCAGCCAATTGTACAGAAATTCAACAGATAAAGTTCAGCCACATCGTCCCTGACCAATCCTCTGCCTGATAAGGGGGCCATAAAACCATCAGACTTCTCTATGAAGGGGTGGAAATGGAAAGATGTCGCCCCAATGGGATTTATAACTTATAAGTATTTATAGAAGTATTAAGTATTTATAACTTTTGATGAGTGTTGCTTTTATAACCAATGGGGTGATATTCGGGGCTCTGTATCTTTATATTTCCACAGTAAAATCATTCCGTATTGTAAGATATCATAGAGGGGGGGTGTGTGACACATCTCTGTTGTAAACGTATTGGTCCAATGGGAGATTTTGTTTTGGACCCATTTAGAAGTAGTGCAAACATATCCCTATGTACCAATGGGGTGATATTTGGGGCTCTGTATCTTTACATTTCCACAGTAAAATCATTCTGTATTGTAACGCCTCGCACACACAATCAGATTCTCCACAGCAGAGGGCCAATCATTAGACTGGGGAAGCATCATGGAAAGTGTAGTCCCAGTCTGAACATCTCTAGCACCGCGCCTGGCCTGTGTCTTCCTCCTCCTGCTGAACCTGTCACAGTGTTACTTTCTCCACATGGGCGGCACGATGAGGGGGTGTCCACCGCCCCCCAGCCTGTTGTGATAGGTAAGGGAGGGGGGTTGCAATGGTGTCCACCAAGTTACACCTGAGAGCTGGTGTAATGAAAGGGGAAGTGTATATGTCTGGCAGCAACCAGTGCTGGTCTGATAAGGAGAGGGGGGCTTGCTTTTTGCTGTTATACACAGTTATATTATATATATAAAATATAGCTGTCTCCAGCAGCCCCACTTCCTTTATCAGACCAGCTCAGGGTGAGTGGCTCAGTCAACTACTATACTTATATACTGTATAATATAATATAGCTGTGTCCAACTAATATCAGACACGGCTATATTATATTATATATAGGTATAGTAGTTGAATGAGCCACCCACCCTGAGCTGGTCTGATAATGGGGTGGGTATCTCTGATCAACCATGTCAGCAGTCTCTGGCCATCCCTTGTTCCATCTCTGCAGTCTCTGACCATTTCTTGCATCATGTCTACAGCTCTGACCATTCCTTGTATCATGTCTGCAGTCTCTGACCATCCCCTGTTCCATGTCAGATGTCTTTGACCATCCCTTGTTCCATGTCAGCAGTCTCTGACCATCCTTTGTACCATGTCAGCGGTCTCTGACCATCCCTTGTTCCATGTCAGCGGTCTCTGACCATCCTTTGTTCCATGTCAGCAGTCTCTGACCATCCTTTGTACCATGTCAGCGGTCTCTGACCACTCCTTGTTCCATGTCAGCGGTCTCTGACCATCCTTTGTTCCATGTCAGCGGTCTCTGACCATCCCTTGTTCCATGTCAGCAGTCTCTGACCATCCCTTGTTCCATGTCTGCAGTCTCTGACTATTCCTTGTATCATGTCTGCAGTCTCTGACCATTCCTTGTATCATGTCTGCAGTCTCTGACCATCCCTTGTACCATGTCAGCGGCCTCTGACCATCCCTTGTTCCATGTCAGCAGTCTCCGTAAGGTGGCACTCCGCTGGGGGACACCTGTGTAAGGAGGGACACTCCACTGGGGGGCACCTGTGATGTAACGAGGAACTCCGCTGGGGGCACCTGTGATGGAAGGAGGGACTCCGCTGGGGGCACCTATGATGGAAGCAGGGACTCCGCTGGGAGTACCTGTGATGGAATGAGGGACTCCGCTGGGAGTACCTGTGATGGAAGGAGGGACTCCGCTGGGAGTACCTGTGATGGAAGGAGGGACTCCGCTGGGTACACCTGATGGCATCTGGTAGCAGGCAGTGGCAAGTGACACGCTCAGGGCTCCCACTGATTCTACATTATGGTGAGTTGAACTATTTCATTTTATATTACAATGTAATAATAGAAATAATGCGCTTCAATCATCCTGACACCATAACAACCTTGGTGTCGGGATGATTGAAGCGCCAACACCAGGTGAATGGAGTATCTTTATGTGCTGATTGTTAACCTTTCTGGAATACACATATTGTATTGTGGTGAAGGATCTGGGCCTGCTGTCCCTCCATCCCTCTTTTTTTCTTTCCTTCCTTCTCTTCTCTTTCCCTCACTATCCCTTTCTTTCTTCCTTCCTCCATCCCTCGTTCATCTCAGATGTGAGCCACACCCCAAAGCCACGCCCACAATTTTGTTTCTTTGGCCTACAGCCCCTGGACTTTTTCCCACCTAGCAACGCCCCTGATGGAGTGACACCAAAATCATTCCAATACTTCACTATTTAATCTTCATGCTGCTGATCAGGAAAATAAATCTGAGATGAAGTGAGGAGACAATGAGCCGGGAGTTACAATTTCCTGGCCAAAATCAGAGAATAAAGAAAATGATTTACTGTCAGATTTGACTAAAAGGACATCTGACCGGGGGCGTGTCCAACTTCCGGCATGTAAGCAGCTCTTTTTCAGAGCTCCGGACCGCACAGAATCCTTTCAGAATCCTGCACAGTCTGAGGCCGACTTAAAGCTACTGAAACACCTCAATTGATAGAGCAACCTGTGCGGGGGCCAGTCTACAGGAAAATCAGTTTAGACTGTCATTTAGTAAAAGAAATAAGAGACTAAAACCGGTCCTTTAACATTGAGGGCCGAGTAACAGAGGAGTGAAGTAGAGTCTAAATAAAAGGACTAGTCGTCGTACTTCTAATTTATCACTTCATAACCTTACTAAAACCACAGTGAGGTAGTCCCCGCAACGATCCACCCTTTTTCAGGTCCCCGACATCCGGTTTCTTTGTTTTAACACCCGCACCGAAACCCCACACCGAGTGTAGACTCTACTTGCTCCCTACCTCCTTCCTTCTTTCTTTCCCTATCACTCCCTTTCTCTTCTCTTCCTTCC
>BLSH010534252.1:206729-221143 GCA_018402905.1 Glandirana rugosa | reverse complement strand
GAAGGGGTGTCTATATATGAGGAGGGGGAGGGGTGTCTGTATATGAGGAGGGGGAGGGGTGTCTGTATATGAGGAGGGGGAGGGGTGTGTGTATATGAGGAGGGGGAGGGGTGTCTGTATATGAGGAGGGGGAGGAGTCAGGGTGTCTGTATATGAGGAGGGGGAGGGGTGTGTGTATATGAGGAGGGGGAGGGGTCAGTGATTTCTATACCAGGACACAGAGCACTTCCCCAGTAGAGGGGACTTACCTGAGTCACTAGGAGGAGGAGTCTTATCTTCTGAGAGAGACTGCCCACTTCTCACACATCCAGTCCTGTGATTGGCTGAGGGAAGTCTGTCACTTTCCTCACAGATGTTACCTCAGGTAATCCCGCCTCCCAGCTCCTCTCCTGTGATTGGCTGTAGAAAAGCTGCCACAGCTCTCCCCACCTCTAAGATCCTCTGCTGGGATTGGCTGAGTGTATCTCACCTCACAGCTTGTGCTTGGCTGAGGGAAGCCTCTGATACCCTCACAGCTCTCCCCTCCCAGATCCTCTCCTTTGATTGGCTGATGAGACCTGACACTCACCTCACAGCTGTTTCCCCCACAGATACTCTTCTGTGATTGGCTGAAGAAAACTTGTCACTCACTGCTGCCTCCTCAGGTGCTTCCACCTCCCAGCTCCTCTCCTTTGATTGGCTGACAACACACCTGTTACTCCTCAGGTTTTCCCACCTCTAAGATCCTCTCCTGTGATTGGCTGAGTGTATCTCACCTCACAGCTGTCTGCTGCCATGTTCCCACTTCCCAGCTATTCTCTCCTGTGATTGGCTGAGGAGAGTCTGTCACTCCCTTCACAGCTGTTACCTCAGGTTTTCCCACTTTTCAGCTCCTCTCCTGTGATTGGCTTAGGGAAGTCTGTCACTCTCCTCACAGCTGTTACCTCAGGTTTTCCCACCTCCCAGCTTCTCTCCTGTGATTGGCTGAGTGTATCTCACCTCACAGCTGTCTGCTGCCATGTTCCCACCTCCCAGCTATTTTCTCCTGTGATTGGCTGAGGGAAGTCTGTCACTCTCCTCACAGAGGTTACCTCAGGTTTTCCCGCCTTTCAGCTCCTCTCCTGTGATTGGCTGAGAAGAGCTCCCCTCTGTAGAGATAGAAGTCTCCTGTGTGAGGTGAGTTCTGTAATTCTCTTCTGTCTATTAATGTGTAATACAAAGTTATTACATTGGGGGAGGGGAGGAAGACATTTGTTTTTGAGATATTTATTATAGCAAAAAGTAAAAACATCACTTCCACCCAAAGCTCTTAACCTCCCTGGCGGTAATCCCGAGTGTGGCTCGGGGTGGATTTTCAGTACCAAGAGCGGTAACCCCGAGCCACACTCGGGCTTGCATTGCTGGATCCAGGCAGCGCTACTCACCTTGTCCCCTGGATCCAGCGATGTCCTCCCGCGGTGTCTGCGGGCTGTGTCCGCCGCTCCAATGTCTCTGTGTGCCGGGCTCCGTTCCCTGCGAGCGTCGCGTCGAACGGGGACGGAGACCGGCGGGAAATTCAAAAAGTGAAACACATACAGTACACTGTGATCTTATAGATTACATTACTGTATGAAATCATTGCACATCCCCTTTGTCCCTAGTGGTTTGCCCAGAGCCCTGCATGCACTTTTATATAATAAATGTCATTCTTTCTGCCTGGAAACATGAAAATGTCCATGGCAGACAAAAAGCGTCCCTTTACATCAAAAGCAGTTTTTGATCAGCTAGAAAACAGAGATAGTAAATAAGAATCATTTGCAGAATTGAGTGATACTGATTTTTGGGGAAATTTATCATCAGAAACTGAAAGTGACGACAGCGACAATTCTGCAACTGAGCAAATTTCAGTGTTTTTGCTTTGATTACATTATTGAATAAATTTTATTACTATTATATTATTATTTTTGATAATTATTTTTAGTTATTTATTAAATTATAATTTATGATTTCATTTTTCAAACTTTTTCATACCCGGGATGTCTACTAGACTCTTGTTTGGACAGATTTAAGTGATTATTCCTAAGAATTGCAGGCCTACAATATAAAACGCCAAATTTCCATGCAAAATAATCGTACCGCTTTTGGAACAAAATTCCTGACATAATCATACCGCCAGGGAGGTTAAAGGAGATTTTTTTTTTTCAAATGACATTTCATTTTCTTTTCTTTTATTGCATTTTAGTGTAAATTTGAGATTTGAGGACTTTTTGAGCCCAGATCTCATATTTTAGAGGTCCTGGCATGCATTTTTTCTATTACAAGGAATGTTTACATTTCTTGTAATAGGAATAAAAGTGACCCAAAAAGTTTTTTTAAATGAAAAAAAAATAAGAAAAAGTAAAATAAATGAGAAAAAAAAATTAAAGCACCCCGTCCACCGAGTTTGTGCGCAGAAGTGAACACATACAGAATTCATGTCCGCATATAAAAACCGCGTTCAAACCGCACATGGGAGGTATCACCACGATTGTTGGAGCGAGAGCAATTATTCTAGCACAAGACCTCCTCTGTAACCTAAAACGGGTAACCTGTAGAAATGTTTAAACTTCGCCGCTGGAGATTTTTAAGTGCCAAAGTTTGTCGCCATTCCACGAGCGGACGCATTTTTGAAGCGTCACATGTTGGGTGTCAATTTACTTGGCGTAACATTATCTTTCACAATATAGAAAAACATTTGGATAACTTTACTGCTGTCTCATTTTTTAATTCAAAAAAGTGATTTTTTTTCCAAATACGGTGTGGCAAAGTATTGCAACCACCGCCATTTTATTCTCTAGGGTGTTAGAAAAAAATATATATAATGTTTGGGGTTCTAAGTAATTTTATAGAAAAAAACTTGATTTTAACTTTAAACATCGAATCTCAAAAAGAGGCTCGGTCCTTAAGTGGTTAATCAGCCCCAGAATCTGTGTAATTCATATGTGTTCAGTATTAAAGGGAAGATACATTAAGAATAGCAGCACTTTGGGGTCAGCAACACCCTTGGGTGTTGCTGACCCCAAACTGCTGCTATTCTTAATTTATATCATAATTGATTTTTTGCCGGCCTTGATATATTTTATATCTTCCATATTTTTAACAACAAAACCCTTACCTCAAAGTGAGGTTTTTACTCTATGGAGAGTCTTTTTCTGTCTCCCTAAATCTCCACCTACACTTGTGGACCCCCCGGAGTGCGGATCATGGAGGAATAACCCTTGGAAAAGACCCAGCAGACTTTGCAGATTTTGGCCGGTGCCTTACATGTACCCTGCCATAGGAGGACCAACCACCCCCGAGAGGTTTTGGGGCCATCGAGGAGAATGTGACGTGTATCCTGTCCACCTGGAGGTCCGGTTTTCTTGTATATATATTCAGGCCTGAATATATCCAACATCTGGTAAGCCTTTCATTTAAAGGGGTTGCACCATGGGAATTCACCACCATCACCCCCATCACTCTTTTTACCCAGTTTTTGAACTGTTATCACACGGAACTTTTCATGTTTGGCACAGGAGAATCACTTTCCCCCTTTCTCTCGTGGATACGAACTCCGAAAGACTTTTGTGTGGCCCCCTTTAGCCACCCTATATTTCACATTATTAGGCTCTATGCATACTGGACGCTATCTGGGCTCTCTCAGCGTCGGGCAGGAGACGCTGCTTACAAAACTTTCTTTTGCAGCGTTTTTGGGCGGTTTTTTTTTTCTTCATTGGCTTCCATTGACGACAAAAAACGCCGGACACCGATAAACATCCGTTTACCGGCGTTAATGAGCATTTAGTGGCGTGTATCGGCGTCCAGCGTTTTTTGTGGTCAAAAGAAAGACTTTTGAACGCCAATTCAGGGCGTTCAGATAACAGCCCAAAAACGCCACTGCTGATAAACGACAATTAACTTCCATGTGTGCATGGACACATAGGATAACATAAAGTGGCGTTTTTGGGCTGTTATAAAAATGCCAAAACGACCATAAAACGGTCGTTTATAAGATACAGTGTGCATGGAGCCTTAATGCAATTACTGTTTTCACAGTGAATAGTCTCTGTCTTGCTGAACCTTCCATCTGGGATTGCACAGTGCACATATCTTGATTGTATCTAATTTCAGTTTTTTATGTTCATGCCTTTATAAGTGTATGGCTTATATGATTTCTCACATGCTATGTGTACATGATATATATGGTTTATATGATTTCTCACATGCTATGTGTACACGATATATATGGTTTATATGATTTCTCACATGCTATGTGTACATGATATATATGGTTTATATGATTTCTTACATGCTATGTGTACACGATATATATGGTTTATATGATTTCTCACATGCTATGTATACATGATATATATGGTTTATATGATTTCTTACATGCTATGTGTACACGATATATATGGTTTATATGATTTCTTACATGCTATGTGTACACGATATATATGGTTTATATGATTTCTTACATGCTATGTGTACACGATATATATGGTTTATATCATTTCTCACATGCTATGTATACATGATATATATGGTTTATATGATTTCTCACATGCTATGTGTACATGATATATATGGTTTATATCATTTCTCACATGCTATGTGTACATGATATATATGGTTTATATGATTTCCCCCATGCTATGTGTACATGATATATATGGTTTATATGATTTCTCACATGCTATGTGTACATGATATATACACTTACATACATCACACAATAATATACCTGTAGTGGGTACTATTATTTCTATTTATTTTGGTTTAGCGTCTGTGCAGTTCAGTCCAGAACAACAAACAAAACTACAGTCTTGAGAATTTGTTTCAGCTCTTAAGTACTTTGGGATGCTTGGTGGTCATTAAGTAAGTACTCCACTGGATGCGTATCACTAAGACTAAGTTTCAGTGTATAACCTTCCATTTTTTCAAATGGAGATAAAGTATCTTATACAACACTAGAGGCTCTCTTAGATATCAACCATTTATTCCAGCATCTGTGAAAGGCTTGAACCCTCCCCTCTTTATAGGCAAGCATTCTCTCCATTGTGCATTGTGCGTTAACTCTAGAGATAATTTCTGCAATATTTGGGGTGGGTTTTGCCCTTCACTTTGCTGCTATAGCTATTCTTGTAGCAAACAATATATGGGCTATAATTTTCCTGTGCATTTGCTAAACCACTGCCCCTCTAAGGTTATGTTTATAGAGATTGGATAGAGCTACTCTGGATTTCTTACCTGCCCAGATGAATTTCCTTAGGGTAGTGGTTATTTGAGAAAATAATTTTTGTGGGATTGGGATCTGGAGGATCCTGAAGTAATACAGTACCTTAGGTAGTATTTGTATCTGGTAGGCTGCAATGCTGCCCACCCATGATAGTTGGAACTTACTTGTATACGAGAGCTCCTCTTTCATCTTAATTAAGAGAGGGGGAAGTTAGCCTCAAATAGTTTAGAGGTTGAGCTAGGTAATTGTATCCCTAGGTATGTTACAGATGGAGAGTCCCATGTACAGGGGAATATTTTTTTGAGGTTATTTATCTTACTTTGGGGGGTATTTAGAGGAAGAGCATAACATTTGGTGGTATTAATTTTGTAAAAGGATATTTTCCCAAATTCACTCAATAAGGTATTTGCTGCGGCTATGGAGGAGTCTGGGTTGGTCAGTGTAAGAATGATGTCATCAGCAAAGAGCCCTCTTCTGTGTACTCTGGAGCCTACTTTTATGCCCACAATATTGGCGCTAGACCTTATTCTTTCCACCAGGGGTTCTATAGCTAAGGAGAAGACTATCGGGATAGTGGACAACCCTGGTGGGCCCTATTTGTGAGCTGAAATGGGTCAGACAGAATGCCTGATGTATACACATTTGCTGTAGGGTTTGAATAAAGAGACATTATTGCTGAGTGGATGAAGCAATTGAGTCCAAATTTGGTGAGGGTTGTAGCAAGATACAGTAACCCCAATGAACCCTATCAAATGCTTTTTCAGCATCAAGGGTAACGAAGATGGAAGGCTTGTAGGTGATTTCAGCATACCTGAGTAGATTAATCGTTCTTCTCATGCTATATGGGGCCTGTCTGCCTTTTACAAAACCCACTTTATCCAAACCCACTAGCAACGGTGTAATGTCCATCAGCCTATTAGCTAAAATTTTGGCATTGATTTTAAGGTCCAAATTGAGCAAAGATATTGGCCTGTAGTTTTGAGGAAGGGAGGGGTCTTTTCCTGGCTTCGGTATTGTCACTATAATTGCCTGTAACATTTCTGCAGGAAATTCACCTACTCTGGCAGCCTCATTGAAGAGTTTTGCTATTCTTGGGGTGAGAATCTGAGAGAAGGCCTGGTAGTATTCGGCTGAGAAGCCATCTGCACCTGGGGATTTGTGTTTAGGTAGCGCTTTAATCACTTCTAGAACTTCCTCAGTGGATATCGGCCTATTTAAATGCTGAAGAGTGTGTTCATCTATTGTAGGGAGGTTGGTCTGGTGGAGGAAAGTGTTTATATCCTTGCTAGTGGGTTGATGAGTGTTTGGGTCTCGGTTGAGGTTATAAAGGGTTTCATAGAAGTCCTTAAACGTGTTGGCTATCTTTTTGGGGTTGTAGAATGTACGGTTATTATGGTGATGTGCTAATTTTACTATATTGGAACATGTCTGTCTGTGTTTTAGTTGTGCAGCTATTAGTTTGCTTGCTCTATTGTTTTTTGAGTAGTAAGAGAGTTTCAATTGTTTGAAGTATATGTCGTACTCCTTTCTCAAGACCTGCTGTAATTCTTCGCTGCAGGCATTGAGTTGGACCAGGAGGGAATCATTATTACCCTTGGCTATTTTATGGGCAGCTTCCAGTTCAGCAATACGCTTGCGCAGGGAAGCAATGAGCTGTGGGTTTTTTTTCCCTCTAGATGTTATTTGTATTAGAGCTCCCCTAGAGACTGCCTTGTGGACACACCATACTATTCTCGGAGAGCATGCAGTATTTTCATTGATCTTAAAATGTTCCTCCAATTTCTAACGCATTTCTGTTTGATTTATTTGCATGAATAATGTCTATAGAGACGGGAGCATGGTCTGTCCATGTTATATTTTGTATTATTGCTTTGATCACCTTTTGCAATAGGTACTTATCCGTGAGGAAAAAGTCTATCCTGGAATAACTCTTATGTACTGCTGAGAAATACGTATAATCCCTCTCGGTGGAGTGGAGGCAGCGCTAAGGATCATAGAGATTTTCCTCAAAGCAGTATTGCCCCATAGAGGGCCGCAGCCTCCCGCCCACCGAGGAGGAGCCATCTCATCATTCAAAGCCACATTAAAATCCTCACACACAATCAGGTTCCCCTTTAGCATCTGTTTTGCTGTTTGCAATGTTCTACGAATACATTTCATAGAGTTTTTGTTAGGTGCATAAAGATTTACCACTGTGTACAAGGTATTGTTAAATTCTGCTGCCAGGATTACATAACGCCCCTGGGGGTCATTCAATTTGTCCCGAAGTGTGAATGCAACCGTGTCCTTTACAGCTATCATTACTCCATTATGCTTACCCGAGGCATTTGATGTAAAAATGTGTGAGAATTTGTTGTGGGTACATTTTGGTGGTTGCAGACTGGAGAAATGTGTCTCCTGTACACACAAGACATCACACTTTTGTTCCAGGGCTGTTTTCCAGAGAGACCTTCATTTATGAGGACTGTTCAGGCCTCTAGCATTGAGAGACATTTGTCTAAGGGACATTCCAGTGGTAGTTAGCGGTATGTTGCCATCTAGTGGAGGAATGTTGTAGGCTCAGAGAAGAAGTTAATGCATAGAGTGGTGTTAGCATCCACAGACTGTGTTTCCAAAAGGAAAAAAATATTGCAGTGCAAAAAACAAGAATAATCCCCAGGTTTTTAGTAGTTCCAGACCCTTTTCCAGTGAGGAGATGGTGTAGGATTTGTTGTTCCTTTCCAGCATTAATTTGGCTGGGAAGGCCCACTTGTAGAGAATTTTGTGATTTCTCAGAATTTTTGTTATAGGGATCAGATTATGTCTGGCCGCCATTGTGGCTTTAGACTAGTCAGCATAAAGTGTGACACCCGCAAATGGTTCAGGTAGGGTTTGGTTCTGTCTCGAGTATCTCATTAGTAGGTCCTTTATTTGGTAGAAATGGATCCTTGCAATGGTATCTCTGGGGATCTTGTCAGGCAAGTGTAGTGGTTTGGGTAGCCTGTGGGCCCTGTCTATGATCATGTCTGCTGGTGTGAGAGATGGGAGAGCTGTCAGCATGAGTTTTTGCAGATATGGGCGCAGTTCCACTGGTTTTACAGATTCAGGTATCCCCATGAATTTCACATTATTCCTTCGATTTTGATCCTCTAAATCTGTGCGTTTTAATCGCAGGGATCTGATCTCCTCCTCCATCTCAAAATGTACATCCACCAACTCATTATGTGCTATAGAGAATTCTCCCATTTTGTTCTCCATGCAGTCCATTCTATTCTCTATGATAGTCAGATCTTTGTTAGTGGTGTGCATTAATTTATTAATGTCCTGTTGGATGGCTCCCCTGAGGGTTAGTAGCATGTCTTTCATAATAATGTCAGTTATGGGCATGCCTGATGTGGGGAATGCATCCAGTTACTGACTGTATGCTGGGGCCTGTTCCATGTCCTCTCCCTCAGGGTTAGTGTCCCCAGTGTATTCCCCCGTTGTATTTAGCCTCCTTTTCTGCTTTATGGGGCTGTTGGAGGTTGAGGAGGGGTCAGGAATGCCTGCTTCAGGCAACTCACTGCTTGTTCGGCTGCCCGCGCTGTGTCCTGTGTGAGGTACAGCATGTCTCCCGTCGCTGGCACCATCTTGGGTGTCCCTGGCCGGTGCTGCAGTGTAAAAGTCTGTCAGCTTTCTCGGTGGCTCTCTGCTCTTTCTTTTCCCCATGGCTGCCCACTGGTCCTCTGTGTCCTTTTCTGCCTGGATCGCTGTGTTTAAGCTCGGGTTGGTCGCTGTGAGTAGCTATGGAGCAGCTGGTGTGTCGGAGCTCCTCTCTCACACCGCCATCCGCCCCCGGTCTGCCTCTGCCCCCCTATGATTCACATTGTTTTTAGTGATGTATCAACCCAGAGGCTGTTGTTTGGTTGAATGTGCATCTTTGCCTTGTAACCACTGGGTGGCTCATGGTTAGGTCTTCTTTGAGAATATCTGTGAGATCCTGTGGGGTTCTCAACCTTAATTTACCTAAAATGGGTTATGGATCTTTTATGTTTGATCATTGAAGCTTGATGATTTTTCAGTAGTTGTCATTTGGATAGAGCCACGCTTCAATAATCTACCTTGATATTAAGTTGATATTCGGACGATTACTGTCCTTGTAAATGTGGAGACAAAGCTTGGTCTTGCCTAAGATGGCAACTGACTGAAAGCGAGGCTTAATCCTCAAACAGTAGAGTATA
This sequence comes from Glandirana rugosa, assembly GCA_018402905.1. Lineage (NCBI taxonomy): Eukaryota > Metazoa > Chordata > Amphibia > Anura > Ranidae > Glandirana > Glandirana rugosa. The sequence goes on along the minus strand of BLSH010534252.1, from coordinate 211,726 downwards.
AATGTGGTGACTCAAAGCGTCGCCTGTGCCCCAGGAAGACGTTAGGTGTGACGAAACATGTAGGGTGGAGCTACGCGTGACGTCACCACACCCCACGTGATCCCAGGACGGGTGAAATACTTGTTGAATGTTATGCCTGCAAACTGATTTTACATGCATGTTTTCTATGGATGTTTGTGAGGACCCTTGTTTTTATCTGTTTTAAATAAATGGTCATATGGTACTACGCTATTTGGGTCCTTTCTTCCCTCCTAATATATTAATGAGCCTGCGGGCTGGACGTGGGAGATACCTATGGACCTCTGAGAGCCTGCACTCCTAGACACCTTGGATAGCCTTATTGCTGAATTAAAGTATATATCCCCCAGAGGGTTTTTTCTGCCAGCGTTGATGACCCTTACTAGAGATAGTGGGTCCATTGTTTCTGGTAAGAGTACCTCATCTTTTACCTTAACACTGGAGGTGAAACACGGTGTTGGGTGATAGTGGAGATAAAAGGAATCTTCATTCATTTTGGAACTATTCCTGAATTTCTAGATTGATCTTTTTTTCTATTTTGGGAACACTCACTGTGTGCGCAACACAAATCTCACTCTTAGTGTCACACAGTATTACTCGCTGCTGAACTTTTCACCTAAGTAATTTTCCTAATCAATTTTGGACTTCTTATGCACTTTATCAACTCTTTTTTGCACAGTTATATTATATATGGTTGAATGATTCACTTTAGTCACTAGTTTATATTTTATATTTCTTAATCAAATTAAGATTTAAGATTTATGCACTTTATCAACTGCTTTTTACACTGTCATTTATATTATACATGGTTTATTTAGCGCAACACTTTTTATTGTATGTAATTTACTGTGCTATTATCACATGGTTTATCGCAGCTGACTATTTATACACTTTAGTGTGGTATTAGCCCAGTGTAGTAAAGGAAATACAAGGAAATTGCCAATATTTTCCAGATTTCAACGGGGGGTACAGCAGAGGGTAGCCCTGGAGTGGGGCCTGGACTTTACTTATGTTTCACCCCAAATAATGGACGTTGTGGATGACTCCCGGTTAGAGTGGGAGGACAACCTTGTTTGGGATTATCTACATGTCCCGAAGCCATGGAGAGGGCCAGAAAGTAAGTTGTGGGCCCAGTTCTTGGAGATCAAGCAAGAATGGTGACTTGGGAGATCGATCTACAGAGACAGAGTGCTGATTGTGAAAGTGGGTAGGCCGACTCAGAGCCACCTTGTCTACACAGATACAACAGTAGGGGGCCGAAGAAAGTTGCCAGACCCCTAGTACTATGTGTGAAGAAGTTTAAAGTGCCACATAGACTGCCATCAAAGACTGCTGGATAGTGCCGCATGATTCCTTCTGTTTCTGGCTATTGCAGGACAAACTAGCCTGCCACCCTGTGCCCAGTGGAGGAGACTGTTTCGCTGCAAGGACACTGGGGTGAAGTTTGTTCCTGCTTTGATTTTCTTTAAGGACTGTTTGTTCTGGGAAGGGCTCTTCTCATGAGGAACCTTAAAGAAGAACTCCTACACAGACGTTCTTTGTTTCTGCTCCTGCAGTGGGATCATAACCCCTCACTGACAGTGCAGGCAGGTGAAAGAAAGAAAAAGTTTCAACTCTTTGATTGTTACTCTACTGGAGGTTCATAACCCCCTCTCAGTAGATTTGTTTGTAGATAGTTTTAGCTAGTTGTTCTCTCTTAGGACTCCAAGGATGGACTGGCTGGTCATCCTCATTTGTCGAGAGTCAAGTCAATTAACTACTACTACAAATCGTGCAGATAAAGTATTTTTCTTCTGGGAGAAATGCTTTGGTCCAGGAATGTATATTGTGTATATGTCAGGTTAGCTGCAGGGACGTGTAGCTAGGAATGTATTATACTATACAGTGTAAATAATTTACAGAGATGATGTTGGCATATTTTTGTACATAATTTATTTTTACAGTTCCCCATCAAGGTTTGTTCCCTTTCCCCCTCCCATTTTTATGATTCTGGGATGCCCTTGCTCTTGGGCTCAAGAGCTATTGTAAATTTTCAGCTGGGGGCCAGCTGATGTTTGGGGGGGGGGGGTGTGAGTGTAGCGCCCCCATAGTGTAGTTGCTTTACTTTTGTAAATTTTTGGTAGGAGAGGAAAAATCTAGTCAGGCCTGACTATAGGTGCAGGCCTGAATGTTTTGATCTTGGCTAGGAGTGGCTCAGGGGTGGGGCTGGGGATGGAGGGAAGGTACACTCCTTGGAGATTCCTCCCCTTGAGCTGGGAAAGCTCTAGAAGGGGGATAGATGAGGAGGTGTCACTTCCTGATGTATGACAAGGAGCACTGACCAATCCACAGGCTCAGTTGGCAGGTATCCTTAAATACAGTAATCTGTCAGCAGATGTCAGGAGAGTTTAGGTGCAAGAGATGAGGATGTAGCTGGAGCTGCAGAGCATGCCTCATCCACGAGGGGAGCCCCCAGTCTGGGGGGTGAACCTGGGGCCTGGGGCTTGGGTACAGCCGGGAGCTGGAGTCGACTCCTGGAGTGACCCACAGAAGCAGGAGAACCGCTGAGTTCTACATGAAAAAAGACTCTTTAAAGGATCCACCATATAGTCAGTGAGTGGTGGCCCCTGGGAGTTGGATGAGAAGGCTAAGACAGTCTGGGAAGAGAGAGTTCAGTCTGTAGAAGTCGGGAGGAGCCAACCAAGGGGAAGGAGAGCCATTAGACCGCAGGACAGACATGGGTCTGGACGATGGATGGGTTGGGAGTAGTAGTTCATCCAAGGCCCAGCTAGCACCAATGTACTTAGCTACACAAGAAAGGGTCCATAGTTTCAAGGAAGGAAACCTGCGATTCTTACCCACAAATGGTGGTTCTGAGACCTTTTCAGCGGCATCCCTTATCCCTATCCAAGTTCAACCCCTAAATAAAACAACAAAACAAAGTACCGGTCTTTTCAGTGACTTTTGTCACTGTGGAATTCATGTGATGGCAGTGGGCAGGTGGACCACAACTCTTGAGGGAGCACAAGAGCATCCCCACACATCTGCTAACGCACACATTTTCACACACACCAAACCTCATGGTGCAGCACTGTGTGGTTTGGTGTGGCACATTTTTAAAAAAGGGTCATGGAAATATTTTCCACATTTCTCGCTTGTAGGGCAGCCTATTGAGCAAAACATTTTGGGATGCATTGCATCACAGCTGCATCATGTGCATACCCCCATAAGGCTACATTTGAAGATTAAAGGGGTGGAGACAGTACAACTGCAGCTCAACCACCTTATTTTATGACCCCCTAGCACAAGTGTAAGCAAGGTCAAAGGGTTCATTCACATTGGTGAGAGGGAGGCAAAAATATCCAGTTGAGCTGTAGTTTTAGTGCCCCAACTGCCCACCTGGGGCCCAGTTTTCCATCTTTGCCCTGGGCACTGAATGACCTTGTCTCAGCACTGGGTACAAGGGGAAGATGGGCCATCCTCCATGTTTTCCCAATTAACTCATTGGGTGCCAAGTCTGGGTGACATGAGAGTATTCCCCCTGGGGGGGTTCTTCTGGGTTCTTCTGGGCTTCACTAGGCACCTGTATCAGGACCACTCTCCTACACATGGGGTACCTTTACTCTATGCCATTTCCATCAATGGCCCAGGACAAGGCTGAGGCTGCTGTGGGAGAATACCCAAGTTTAAGGCGGGCCTCTACTCTCAGAGATGAAGGTACACCATGTACACTTGCACAATAACTGTCCTCCAGTTAGCTCCCCGTGTCAATGTACACCTTCACTGGAGCCTGCACTTAGGAGGGACATGCTGAGCCTATTTCCACATTCACCTGTCCAGTGTTCTCCACTACCTATCTCCCTATAGCAGAATGGGGCCCCACCATGCTCCTAGCCCCACCTCCAATGTGCACTTGGCCTAACTCTCCACCTTCCGTACCTTTGCACAGGATGGGGACCTCTAGGGCGCTGATCCGCTCCCATTGCTATGGGAGATGGACCGCCAGGGGTGATAAAGCTGACAACAATCCCTCGCTGCTAGAGGCCATCCCACCTTTCACAGGAACAGGCCTAACCACAGGCTGCTTTGTATTGACAGTTGTCTTTGGTTACCGTGGTAACCACTTATTGTCTTCATACCCCAATGTGCCTTGTGACCCAAACGGGAGACTATGTGGTGCTGGTTACTTGCATTACACTTCTTTACCAACTTCAGAGCCGGCAGTAGGAAAAATTTCATTGCTTTACTTAGAAAAGTGCAAAATATGACCGAGTTTAAATAATGGAAGTGACGTACCTTTGCCCAATTATAGACATGCAGCACATACCGGACATGGAGCACGTGCATCTCTGCCAGTCTTCCTGCCTGCTCTTGCATTCTCATGGCGTGCTCACCAAGATGGAAATGATGCCCCTGTGATTTCCCTATGGTACTGGAAGGGATACACCCTGGAAACAGGAAATTGTGGCTGGAGTGCACCAACCATTAGGGAACTTCTAGTTTTGGAAGGTGTGTGCTCCAAGCCCAGCACTTGACTGTGTAGGACATCTTCTCAAACAACACACCTTGCAATTTTGAGTTGTGAACTTTGGACGCTGAAGATGGCCCAATATTATAGAATATAGGGCACAATTCACTAAAGGTTATGACAGTCATGCAGGGCTGGTGCATGGAATATTGTCACCCTAGGCAGAACCTCATTTTTCTGCCCCCTTGGCTACACCCCCTTTGCCACGCCCATGTATATGGTGAAGTTGGCAGGGGTGGAGTTTTTTGTGGAGCCTCTAAACCTATTTCTTCAGCCACAGTCCATATCTGCACCTCTGGACCCGGCCTGAAGACAAATAGTGGCAATATAGCACCCCTTTACATTACAGTGCCCACTTTAAATAACAGACCTCTTTGCATCCAAGTCCCCCAATTTACAGCACAGCCCCTTTACCTCAATGCCCTCTTACCCCTTCACATCATAGCCCCCTCCCATGTAACACAGCCCCCTC
>BLSH010534252.1:189931-206719 GCA_018402905.1 Glandirana rugosa | reverse complement strand
CTTGACTGTGTAGGACATCTTCTCAAACAACACACCTTGCAATTTTGAGTTGTGAACTTTGGACGCTGAAGATGGCCCAATATTATAGAATATAGGGCACAATTCACTAAAGGTTATGACAGTCATGCAGGGCTGGTGCATGGAATATTGTCACCCTAGGCAGAACCTCATTTTTCTGCCCCCTTGGCTACACCCCCTTTGCCACGCCCATGTATATGGTGAAGTTGGCAGGGGTGGAGTTTTTTGTGGAGCCTCTAAACCTATTTCTTCAGCCACAGTCCATATCTGCACCTCTGGACCCGGCCTGAAGACAAATAGTGGCAATATAGCACCCCTTTACATTACAGTGCCCACTTTAAATAACAGACCTCTTTGCATCCAAGTCCCCCAATTTACAGCACAGCCCCTTTACCTCAATGCCCTCTTACCCCCTTCACATCATAACCCCCCTCCCATGTAACACAACCCCCTCCTTGTATCACAGCCCCCTCCTTGTAACACAGCCCCGCTCCCCTATAACACAGCCCCCCTCCTTATAACACAGCCCCCCTCCCCTGTAACTCAGCCACCCTCCCCTGTAACACAATCACCTTTATGTGAATGCCTCCTCCCTTACCTTACATAGCAGATAGAAGACAGAGAATGCGGCATGTCTGAGCAGAAGACGGGAGCTGTCCAACTTTCCATGTAACAGACAGAAGATTGGTTGCTAGGACCGCCCCTTCCAACAAATCACAGGCAACTTTAACATTTGGGACAGCTCTTGCCTTCTGCTCTGAAATTCTGTCTTCTTTGCCAGGATGCATCATGCAGAGTGCCCTCCACGTGGGGGTGGGTGGTGGCTATGGTGCTGTCCAGTGCCTGTAATGACATAACATGCCATGATGCACAGCGGCCTCTGGGGAGGTGCTAACACCCATGGCTCTCCACTGATGTGCTCAAAACAGAGGGAGGGGTTTGGTTGCTGCAGCTGCAGGTCTCCACTGACATGATAGAGGCAGAATGGCCTGGGGGGTTGGGGTACTGCCAGTCGCGGCTCTTTTGTGATGACATGAATGATTGATGCATGCAGAGTAGTGATGGATTAACAGTGGTTGGATGCCCTAGGCAGCCGCCTAGTCCGCCTAGTGGTAGAGTCGGGCCTGCGGTCACGTGACCAATTAATGCATGTGATAATGAAAATGACAATTCACTATTGCTCGTATGCGGTGTTTAGATCAAACACCAAAAACGTTCATTAAATAACGCATAAAAAGGCATTAAAGTCGATTCTAATTAAGTACTGGTCCAAGCTTGCGATAACAATTTCAATGGTCAGACCCCCAGTGACAGGTTTAAAAAAGGCTTATATGCAAGTTGTTGGCCATAAAAGAGGTATGGGAGTGTGGGTACTGCCGTGAGGGACATGTATCAATACTAAAAATTGTTTCAGGAGCAGAGATTTAATAATGTTTAAAATGCATCAATAAAAATAAAAAAAATCCTTTAAATATAGTGCCAAGGGGAGGGGGTCCCCTTAGTCTGACCTGTAAAGTGGTGCATCTGTAGCCTATATAGATGCTGCTGCCCTATGCACCAGTCTGTGAGGTTATGAGGGACCACCAGATGACATCACCAAGTGGCCTTGCCCTTTCCCTATACAAGAACTGTCACACGATGAAGCATGCAGACCCCAGGACGTGTTTTTTGGGCCGCATTTTAGTGGGTGTTGTGATTGATGATGGATCTACATCAGGGACATTTATTTTTAAATTTTTTAAATAAAGGAATTGTCAAAAACTGCCTCCTATTTTATTCACCTTCACACTCTTTTGGTGAATGGGTACCCCATACTCATTCACATGGGGGGATCTGGGGGCCCCCTTGTTAAAGGGGGTTTCCAGGTTCTGATCAGCCCTTTGCCCGCAGACTCCCACAACCACAGCCAGGGTTGTGGGGATGAGGCCCTTGTCTCCATCAACATGGGGACAATTTGCTTTGGGGTGGGGGGGGGGTGGCTGTAGCCTGGTATGGTTCAGGAGGGGGGGCATTTGCTCATCCCCCCTTTTCCTGACCTGCCAGGCTGCATGCTCAGATAAGGGTCTGGTATTCATTTTGGGGGCCCACACTGTTATTTTTTATTTTTTTAAAATCCATCTCAGAGCGGAAGGGTCTGGTATGGACTGGGGGTCCCCACACCATTTTTTCTTTAATAGCCGGGTGCCGACAACTGAAACCTCAAATCATTTTAAATCATTTTACAATTTACAAAATGCTGTGCGTTATTTTATCACATACTCAGATGTGGTAAAATATCACTTAGATAATTGTGCCCATAGACCCACACCAGGCTGAGTATGTGATCCATGACTCTATTACTAATATTAACAACACATATATATTTTATACTTTATATTTCATCTTTTCATTTTATTTATTTATATATATTTTTCATATACATGCTTTCTATATATTTTTTATACAATTATTGATACATTGTGACCATGCAGAGTTGGGGTGTTGTGCACATGTGCATATAATTTGGCAAATCATTTTTTATATGGTTGTATCATTTTATAATTTCATATGTGTATTGTGTGTGTATATATACTCTTTGTTAGGTCCAAACTGACATATGTTGTATTTGCCCAATCCAGTTATGGAGCACCCTCTTGTTTGTTTGCGTGAGATCTTTTTTTTTTTTTTGTTTACAAATGGTTTTTATTGGAAGATCATGAAACAGTACAGTATATCGTGCCATAACAATTTTTCAAATGATAATACAGTCTGATTTTATTGGAAATTACATTGTATAATGGCATGGTAAATATGGTATAAATCATTCATGCTGCAGGGTGAAGATATAATCTAGGAAGATAATATAGTACAGACAGTTAGACTCTGTTGGTGATAGGAAGTAAGCTCAAGTTTCCATTTGTTGTGATAGATATGTAGATTATCATTGATGGTATGTAAAATGTATTCTGTCAGTTTAACTGATTCCATACACGCTATAACCTGGGACCAGGGCAGATTTGGGGTTTGCCAATTACATGCTATAGTCCATTGAATCGAGCTAAGTAAAGCGTGAATTAGCTCCATAGATGGTTGTGGAATATCTGGTATAGGGCAATATAATAGACAGATTTGGGGGGATAATGTAACTGTCTTGTTTGCAATTTTTAGGATCAATGTGGTTGTTCTGCTCCAAATGGGTTTTAGCATCCCAAAAGGTGTGAAGAAGAGAACCTGGGGAATCACAACCTCTGAAACATTTGTATGAGACCGTAGGATAAAAGGAGTGTAATTTTTGGGGGGTCAGGAACCATCTTGTGAAAATTTTGATAGGTGTTTCTTTAAAAGCCGGGGTCTTGTTTTTCTACTTAAATTTTTTAATATAGTATTCCAAGCTTTGATGGATATTGTCTGTCCTAGATCTGATTCCCATTTTAACATGGGACCAGTCTTGATTGAACGATTGATACTATTCAGAGAAGTGTATAGAGTGGAGATAAGTCCCTTTTCCCTAGGGGACTTGATACATACAAGTTCAAAGAGAGAGAATGGTTGGTTTAACCTAAGGGAATATTGGGATTGAAAGAAGCTCTTAATTAAAAAATAGTTCTTAATAGTAAGCACTATAATATAGGCAAATAGATAACTGTTGGTATAATGTAATGTGTAAGGGATTAGAGGCTTCTGACTTAGATTCCAACCTGAGTATATATGTTTCCAAACACTGTAACTGACTGTTTTATAAAAGCATGTATATGATCATCTTCCAGTATACTATATTTTTAGAAACATTACCAAGTACAAAAACATAAAAAAAAATTACAAAGGAAGCCAATCGACCTATAGTCTGTTAGCCTATAACCATGTCCGAAAAAGGGACAAAACTGTCCCTTTCTTGTCACTGGGAGCCAAATGTGGCTCCGTCCCACCGCCCAAATGATCAGGAGGGGGAGGAGCCACAGGAATCCAAAAAATAGGTCCATAAGACCTAATAGGATCCAAGGACCTAATAGGATCCAAGCAAGGAGATCAATGACAAGAGTGGGGTCAAACTAGAACGGCGGGTGGACCATGTGGCTTATGATAAGTATAACTGAGATGCCCGGAAGGGATAGGTGAATCAGATCTGCCTCATTGGGCAAGTGTTAATATACCACCCATTTAACCTCTAGTATAGAAACCAGAGGCTTTATGGGTCTACTCCAACTAATGTATATTCTTGAGGATCCTAAAGATCCAATCTGGAGCATCTGAGCAGACTAAAACTTTCTTGGTTTCTAGATTAAAACAAACCTAGAATTTACCTTGGACCTAAGTAAAGGAGAGGTAAGATAAACCATATAAGGTTGATTCTTAAGGAGATAGCACGAGTTCATCCAATGTGATATGAGGTCACTGAAAATGTCCATTTAGAGCGGGAAAAAAAAAAGAAAAGGGGGCCAATGACCATCAGTGAGTGGCAATTGTGATATTTGTGGGCCAAGTAAAATGAATATCAGGAATCCATGTGGATAGTATATGCTGTCTGTGTGGGTACTCTGAAGGTGAACTGTCCTCTTTGAACCAGCGTAGGCAAAATGTTCAAGCATCAAGTGGGGGATAAGCTTCCTGGGTCTGTGATATAGATATCCCAGATCTTTCACCTGTGTGACCTGTGAGGCTATTAGTTCATCTGCAAGGGGGTCAGATCACTAGGTGGTTGAAAAGAATATAGCAGGCGATATAGTGTTTTGACCATTTGTTATTTCAAAATGTTCAAATATAGCTTGGTTGGATCAAATGTGACACACAGGAAAAAATATGGGAACTCCGGGGAGATAAAAAACATATGCTGTGAATTCTTGTTAGAAAAGACAGGCTATACTTCTGTGACGGAGGGCATAATCTTGTCTCAAACCAGAGGAATTGTAGTATTTTTTTCTTCGCCACAAGGTGGAGTCAGAGATGATAAAAACTGTAGGAATAAAACGATTTTTTAAATCCTCAACTTGCGCTTGAATTTGCGCCAAATTTTCTGCTAAACTGTCGTAATCTTTCCTTAGATCGTTATGTGCAAGGGTTAGTTCATCATGTTTGGTTTCTAAACGATCTGTGCGGGTGCCTAGAGCTGTTATTTCTTGTGAGAGGACCTGGGTGGATTTGCTTATTTCTGTGTGGATTTTATTAGCAATCCTCTCATACATGGCTGCCAAACTGTCTTCTAGATCAGCCTTGGTGAGAGAGACCACTGGAGGAGAGAGAGAGTAGACACGTTCCTTTGGTGCCCCTTCGGATGGCAGAGTGTCATTAGAGCTGCACGAGGGAGGTGAGCCGGCGCCATCTTGAGCCATCTTATGTTTCTCTTTTGAGTGAAGTAGGTATGTGGTTAAAGTGCCCTGGGAGCGGCGCTTGTAGGATTTTCTCCTTCCAGGCATGCACGGGTGCAGTCTCCAGGGGGTGAGCTTCTTATTTTGAGGATTCGTGATCAAATAGCCCCGGTAAAGCCGCTGTAGTTGTCCGTGTCGGCGGAGCTACATAGGAACACATCCAGTCTGCACGGTGCCGTGCATGCGCCCCCCTTGACATCTTTTTTTAATGTCATTGGGTGTGGCAAGTTGTCTCTGGTTAGGTCACTACTCTCGCCCACTAATGGGAGGAGCTTCCTCAAATTGTGATTTGAATAATTTGCTATATTAAGACTGTCAATGCAACATCTTAGATGTTCTTGGCTCTGAGGAAAAGGGGATTTCCCCCCGAAATGCATCAGCCATTTGGAAGGTCCTCTAGCTTGCTGGGAACAGTCTCAGCGACCTGGTTGCTTTGTGTTTACTATGGCCCCTGCTATGCTTTTTTCATTGATTTGTTTGTGAGTATATTTCTTTTTACTTATTATTAAAGACACCACTTGGGTAATGTGCAAGGCTGGTGCTGGTGCACCCTCTTTTCTTTGTTTTACAGAGTTTCCAGTGGGTTTCCCCCCAACTCTCAGAGAGCCGCAAAGCCTGTACTTCCATTGGGTTCCCCCTGACCCTCAGAGGGCAGAAAAGCCTGTGCTTCCATTGGGTTCCCCCTGACCCCCATAGGGCAGTAAAGCTTGAGCTTCCATTGGGTTTCCCTTGACCATTTAGAGGGCAGCACAGCCTGTATTTCCATTGGGTTCACCCTGACCCTCAGAGGGCAGCAAGCCTGTGCTTCCATTGAGTTCCCCTTGACCCCCAGAGAGCAGTAAAGCCTGAGCTTCCATTGGGTTTCCCCCAACCCTCAGAGGGCAGCAACGCCTGTGCTTCCATTGGGTTCCCACTGACCCCCAGAGGGCAGTAAAGCCTGTGCTTCCATTGGGTTCCCCCTGACCACCAAGAGGGCAGTAAAGCCTGAGCTTCCATTGGGTTTCCCCGACCCCCAAAGGGCAGTAAGGCCTGTATTTCCATTGGGTTCCTCCTGACCCCCAGAGGGCAGCAAAGCCTGTGCTTCTATTGAGTTCCCCCTGACCCCCAGAGGGCAGTAAAGCTTTCGCTTCCATTGGGTTTCCCCCGACCCTCAGAGGGCAGCAAAGCCCGTGCTTCCATTGGGTTCCCCCTGACCCTCAGAGGGCAGCAAGCCTGTGCTTTCATTGGGTTCCCCCCGACCCTCAGAGGGCAGAAAAGCCTGTGCTTCCATTGGGCTCCCCCTGACCCCCAAGAGGGCAGTAAAGCTTGAGCTTACATTTGGTTTCCCCCGACCCCCAGAGGGCAGTAAGGCCTGTATTTCCATTGGGTTCCTCCTGACCCCCAGAGGGCAGTAAAGCCTGTGCTTCCATTGGGTCCCCCCCGACCCTCAGAGGGCAGCAAAGCCTGTGCTTCCATTGGGTTCCCCCTGACCCCCAGAGGGCAGTAAAGCTTTCACTTCCATTGGGTTTCCCCCGACCCTCAGAGAGCAGCAAAGCCTGTGCTTCCATTGGGTTCCCCCTGACCCTCAGAGGGCAGCAAGCCTGTGCTTCCATTGGGTTCCCCCTGCCCCTCAGAGGGCAGCAAGCCTGTGCTTCCATTGGGTTCCCCCTGACCCTCAGAGGGCAGAAAAGCCTGTGCTTCCATTGGGTTCCCTACAACCCTCAGAGGGCAGTAAAGCCTGTGCTTCCATTGGAACTATTAAGGACCTGTGATACACCCACCACCATTACATCACCCTTGAGCACAGGTTATTATTGTTCTGTCTACACCACACTCTCTGCTCTATGTGTACTCATGTGTATAATGATGTCACTGTACCATAACTCTGACCAATGCGTTTCATCATAAACTGACTTTCACAAGAGCAGCCCACTGTTGAGTAATTAGCTTGTGATAAAATGCACGAGGAGTTGTTAAAGTACAATGATGTCATTATGCATGGAGGTGCATGTGGCACAGAGAGTGTGGTGTGCATTGATTCCTACATGTTTGAACACTTATTTTTAGTGCTGGGTGAGCACTTACCACATGTAAGCATTGAGTCTGTTTTACTTAATAACTATACTGTGCACTAGTGATGGGCTTGGGTGTGTTTGGATGGAACCTGCCAGGAAGCCTTCACTGCACACCCCCATTCATAGGCAGTGAGGCATTTCCTGACCAGCAGCTGCACATATACATGCTGCCTATGATTGGTGGTGTGCAGTGCCGGTTTCCTGGGGATTCAATCTGAACATGCCCGAGCCCACCACTAGTGTGTATACCGCTGTCATTGATAGAACAGGAGAAAGGAGTGGGGAGAGGATCTCTTATACTGTATGTGGATATACTAAATCTCTAATAATAGTCAAACCTACTTATTAATTTAATAGCATCTGGTGAGTCGACCCCAAAAATGGTGTGGAGTGTTTTTGGTGTCGGTGTCTATCAGAGAAGCAGTCATGATCGCCACGTTCCCACATGCATGCGTGCGAACATTCGTTTGGAACGACCACATGTACGCATGCGTGTGGACGATCGTTCGGGACGGTGCATTCCACGCGTTCGGCGCGAGCAGTGAGACTGTTTGCTGACCGATAAAAGGCAGCCTCTGTGTCACACAAGTCGCTGGATTGTCTCAGCTCACCAGTGTTCTTGAACCTGTGTCCTGTATCCTGTTTGGACCTTTGTTGTGACCTGGCTTGCTCCTCAACCTTGTTCCTGATCTTCTCCGCTGTATTTGACCTCCGGCTTGCCTCACGGACTACGCCTCTGCCTGATCTCCTGTACTTGACCCCTGGCTTGCTACCTGGACTCTGCCTTACTCAGCCTCCTGCACTTTCTCCTCGGCCTGGATTATAAACTTGCTAACTCTGCTTCCCGTGTTGATCTCGGCCTGGATTTTGGACTTGCCCTTTGCTCCTGCCCATGCTGACCCAGCTGCACCGATTCCTTGTCTCCACTTCTGGAGTTGCTGCACTCCTGCCGGGCCCTTATGGACATCCTCTCATAGAGACTACTGCCTCCTGGAAATTCTGCTACCTCTAAGTTCCAGTCTACACGGTCTTCCAGTGATCATCTGCTCAAGTCTGTCTGCAGCCCTGGTGACCCATGCTTCTCTATGCATTTTACCTCCTGTTCTCAATTCCAGGGGTATACTGCGTTTAGCCACAAGGGGAGCCTCTCTCAGCATTTCGGCCTCGGATCAGGTACGTAACAGTACAATCCAGCCATGTCAGAGGCCGACAGGGATGGCTCCCCCATCGAAGCTCTTTGCCAACAGGTCACCTCTCTCATCCAGGCAATCCAAAAGCTACAGGAGGACTATTTCCAGTTAGAGAATCACCTACAACATTCTGCTGTGAACTTTGTTCCTGTTGATGCAGAAGCACCCTCTACCAGGTCAGCTACAGCCATCCCACCTCAAGAGCCTTCCAACCCGGTTCCTACTGGGATGTTGCCAGCTCCAGAACCCAGAGTTACCACACCTGAACACTTCCTAGGGGACCAAAATTGAAGTCCTTTAAAGATGCCTGTCAGCTTTACCTGGCCCTCCAGCCCAGAACCTTTTCATCAGAGACTGTTAAAGTAGGATTTATTATATCTTTGCTTTCTGATGAACCCCAGACTTGGGCTAACCACCAAAGAGCAAAGAAGCCCTATACTAAATTCCGTGGACTCTTGGGGGTGGTGGGGGGATGTAGATACAGGCAGGGGATAGTGGGGGGAGGTAGATACACACAAGGGGTGGTGGGGGGAGGTAGATACACACAAGGGGTAGTGGGGGGAGGCAGGGCCGTCTTTACCGCAGGGCAAAAGGGGCAGCTGCCCAGGGCCCTGTCATTGTTTAGGGGCCCAAAGCAGAGCTGCCCCTTAAGCCTGCGCACTGCCTGTAAATGATAAATCAGACCTCCATTGGGGGCCGCGGACCAACGTCATCGCTAGTCTGACACAAACAACACAAGCAGCCGGAACCGACAATGGCATCTGCGCACAGTACAGTCCTTGAGTAGGCGGGCGGGGCCTTGAGCTCCACTAATGCTGTGACCCCGCCCCTTGTTACATGTGCTGTCTGCCGGGTGATCGGGTCGGAGGCCGAGGGACCGCCGCCATGTAGTTGTGGAGAGCAGCCAGCCAAAGAGAGGAGTGTGTGCTGGCTGGCTGCCTAGACAAACTACACACAGTACTGGTGTGACTGAACCCGTCGCCCGCTGATCGGAGTTGAGCTGGCCAGGAGGAGGACCAGACTAGGTAGGTCTTTACCCTCCCCAGATGAATGCAGATGTGGGTGACATGATGACTGCCTTAATGGACTTGCATAAAAAAACAGCTAAAGTGTAGCACTGTGTCACCAGCAAATGGAGATAGAGGAGTGTTAACAACAGGTTCAGAGAGAAGAATGTTAAGAGAGGAGATGATGAAGAAACTATTTGATACTATGGTGCCTAGATTCCAGCAGCACCAAACCTCACATCCACAAAACGTTCCTCATACTTAAGGCCCCTTTTCACACAGGCGTTCCATTCAGGGGAGCGGATGACAACGGACAGACAGTCCCTTGTCATCCGATTTCCCATAGAGGAGAGCGACGCTCTGACAGATCCGTCTCTGCACAGAGAGCAAAGACGGATCCTTGATCTGCCAGTTCAGCGGGGATCAGCAGAGCGATCCCCGCTGAGCAAAACGGACCCCACACACAGCCATGTGAGAGGGGTCTAACAGTATTCATACCCAGGGCTGGCCCAAGACATTGTGCTGCCTGGAATGAAATGCTGCCCCCCACCCCCCAAAAAAAAATAAAAAATCACGCCCACCAAAAGGCCCCCCCACATATTTTATATAACAGACAGGCTAGGGTAGTATATGGAGAGACTGGGGCAGTATATGGGTGGGCTAGGTTAGTATATGGGCAGGCTAGGGTGGTATATGGAGAGACTGGGGCAGTATATGGATGGGCTAGGGTAGTATATGGACAGGCTAGGGTAGTATATGGACAGGCTAGGGTAGTATATGGAGAGACTGGGGCAGTATAGGGGCGGGCTAGGGCAGTATAGGGGCAGGCAGAGCGGCCCAGGGGGCAGTAAATGGGTGGGCTAGGGTAGTATATGGACAGGCTAGGGTAGTATATGGAGAGACTGGGGCAGTATAGGGGTGGGCTAGGGTAGTATATAGACAGGCTAGGGTAGAATATAGACAGGCTAGGGCAGTATAGGGGCAGGTGGAGCGGCCCTGGGGGCAGTTGTCATCATGACACTCAAAACTGCTGGAAAAAAGTCTTGGTCAATTTGCTGGGTAAATAGAAGAGAAGGCAGTTGTGGTTCCATTTGCTGCCCCTCTCAAAGTGCTGCCAGGGTCCAATGGACCCACTGGGACCCATGGTAGGGCAGGCCCTGTTCATACCCTGCCCATAAGGAGATGCACACAACCCAAGTAGATAGTCCCCAGCCTACCCCGGATATCACAACCGTTATATAATAGGTTTACGCCAATTGCTTGGTTTGCATACCCTGCACTTTTTCCTACTTATTATCCAACTTAATGTGGTTGAAAACCCTTACATATACTTAATAAAGTGATGGGCCTCAGTCGATACACAGCGATGAAACAAATCATCCTACATGGTTGTCCCTGTTTATCTGTAGCCATCTCTTCTCTACAGCCATTCAAAGTATAGAATGTATACAGCTTATCTGAGCTTTCAGAAAGCAGGGGGTGGGAAGCTGAAGTTACACTCAGTTAGCAGACCTCTAAGAGCTGATTGGAGGGATGGGACACACCCCCTTTCACACAGCACACAGGAACAAAGCTGATGTTGTCAATCACAGGCTGTGTGCTGGAGCTCCCTCCCCTGTCACCTTTTTCTCTTGGTGTCAGGAAAACTTGCCAGAAGTGACTCATGCAAATAGCTGAGGAACGGGACAGCAGACTGAAATTACCCTTAGTGCTCTGTACTGAGACAAGTACAACTATAGAGGGATATGCTTTGTTCATGTTTTGTCAGAGATAATGACAGCAAGGGCACACCATTTCTAGCTAGTTTATTTTATTTGACATACCTTTTAAGTAACAATATGTCTATTTAAGGGGCAAATGTGTTCACCGCCACCCCCCCTCCTCTCAGCAGTATAAAAAAAAACAATATTTTTCCTTTCTGCTATAAAACTTATCCAATAAAAAAAATCTTCAACAATTTAGGCCAATTTGTATTCTGCTACACGTCTTTGGGAAAAAAAATCCCAATAGGTGTATACTGATTGGTTTGCGCAAAAGTTATAGCGCCTACAAACTATGGGATAGATTTATGGAATTTTTTATTTATTTATTTTTACTAGTAATGGAAGTGATCAGCGACGTATAGCGGGACTGCGACATTGCGGTGGACAAATCGGAAGCTAAGTGACACTTTTTTTTGGGGACCAGTGACACCAGTACAGTGATCAGTGCTAAAACATTTGCACTGTCACTGTACTAATGGACACTGGCAGGGAAAGGGTTAACATCAGGGGCAATCAAAGGGTTAACTGTGTTACTAGGGAGTGATTGCTAACTGTGTGGGGGAGGTGCTTGTACTGTGGGAAGACAGAGATCCGTGTCCTTGCTTAGCAGAAACACAGGATCTGTGTCTTCCCTTGTCACAGAAGTGTGATCTGCCTTGTTTATGTAGGCAGGCCACCGTTCTGCCTCTGTTGGGAACAATCAAGAGGTACTAGCTGACATCGGGTCCGCCAGACCTATTGATTGGCTCGCTCCGCTATGTCCCATCAGGTGTCCCAGGTAGTGAAAAAGATGTACAGGTATGCGATTCTGCCTGTAGGAGCTGCCACCCCGCAGTACATGTTCCTAGGGTGGTCACCAAGCAGTTAAAGTAGTGCAGTGCCAAATAGCAAAAGATGGCTTGGTCATAAAACCTTCCAGAGGGCAAGTGGTAAAAACCGTTCATCCAACACCTGATTGTCCCCTCTAATGTACAAGCAGCATGTAACCTGCGGTCCAGCAAACATTCTGACTTCCTATTTATACATTCCACTAAAATATAAAACCTCTCTAAGGCCTGATTCACAGCTATGCAATTTTAGTGCTTTTTGCATTTTGCAGATTTGCACTGCAGTCCATTGGTTTCCCATGGAAGACGTTCTGCAGTGCAAATCTGCAAAATGCAAAAAGCACTGAAAATGTAAAGGTGTGAATCAGGCCTTCGGCTCCATTCACATCAATGCATTTTGCTTTTGAGCGTTTTTCAGTGCTGTTGCTGTGCTTTCTGCGTTTTTTTCCCCCGCAATTTTTTCCTGCGATCTTGCAGCAATTTGCCTTTTTTAAAAATTTTTTTTGGGGGGGGGGGTTGTTGCTAGGCAGATTTAAAATGCAAAACACGGTAAAAACACAGCACTTGCGTTTTTTTTGCATGCCCATTGAAGTCTATTACATGCAAAATGCTGTATTTTGCAGGAAAAAAGTCCCCGGCCCTTTCCAAAAATGCAGAGGCACAAAAAAGCATTGATGTGAACGTGTTCCAAAAAAATTCCTTGCATTTCTGCAAAATGCATCAAAAACTGTGAATCAAGCCTGAGGCTGGATTCACACCTATGCATTTTTAGTGCTTTTTGCATTTTGCTGATTTGCTCTGCAGTCCATTTAACATGGTTTCCTATGGAAGATGTTCTGTAGTGCAAATCTGCAAAATGCAAAAAGCTGTAGAAATGCATAGGTGTGAATCCAGCCTTAGGGCACTTTCACACTGGGGGCGGTGGGGAGTTAGCGGTAAATCTCTGCTAGTCACAGCGCGGATTTACCGCTATTAGAGCGGTGCTACGGCGGCGGGAGGGGTGCGCTTTTAACCCCCCCACAAGGGGTTAAAAGGGGGGTTAAAAGTGCCCGCTCTCTGCACTTACAAGGCAGAGTGCAGCCGCTTTGAAAGCACTGCCCATTGTTTTCAGGGGCGGTGGAGGAGCAGTATATTACCGCTCACCACAAGGCTCCAAACATGCTGCTTGCAGGACTTTTTGTAACGTCCTGCAAGCGCACCACCCCAGTGTGAAAGCACTCAGGGCTTTCACATTGGGGTGGATGGGGAGTGACTTTTGAGGCGCTTTACAGGCGCTATTTTTAGCTAAATAGCGCCTGAGTGTGAAGGGGGTCTTAGCCTTGCATCAAATAAATTCACCATTCCTGCCGTGGATATCATGTTGAATACTGTACATTGGGGATGATTTGTATTCAACACCAAGACTGCTCACCTTGCAAGGAAGTTGCACTTTGCAAGTAAATGTTTCCCCGGAGCTTAGCAAATGAGTTGAATTTGTGCTGATTTCCATCATCCAATCAAATGCAGTTTATTTTATTTTCCTTATTCGGTGCTTTGAAAAGTAAACTTTCACCGTATTCTCTAACTAATTGGGAAAATTCCCTTGCAAAGTGAACAGCCTATTTCCTTTAGCAAATTAACCCCATAGACTGCATGACAATATCCAATAAGAGTATCATAAGCTTCCATGTGATTCCATGTTGGCGGACCCAGCCAACACTCTTCAAGAGGTCCTCTGACTTTGCAGCTTCTGGGCTGGATCAGATTCTGGTGCATCCCTCCTGTATTGTAATGCTTCAGGCCATGTTCACACTGATCCGATATGGAAGTCGCCCGACTTTCGATCCGACTTTGCCCTGTGAATTAGGTCTGACATTGATCCAATTTTAATGAACAGGATCTGACTTGAGATGAGTGCCACTTGGGTCTTTTATGGATTTCCACACTGAATTAAAAAACATAAAAAAAAAATGGCGGGAGGTCCCCCCTAAATCCATGCCAGACCCTTATCCAAGCATGCAGGCCAGGAAAGGGGGGAGAGTAAGCTGCCCCCCCCCCCTGAACCATACCAGGCCACATGCCCTCAACATGGGGGGGGGGGGTTCTTTGGGACAAGGTGAGCTCTGCCGGTTTGGTGGTGGCAGTGGCAGAGGAAGACATCGTGATTGATGTTGGATCTACATCAGGGGACATTATTAATTTTTAATAAAGAACTTGTCAAAAACTGCCTCGTGGTTTTTGTTACACTACACTGTTTTTTTTTTTTTGGTGAATGGGTAGGGGTACTATGTAAACCATACTCATTCACATAGGGGAGGGCTGGGATCTGGGGCCCCCTTTTCTGAAAGGGGGCTTCCAGGCTCCAATATGTCCCCTGCCAGCAATCCCCCATAACCACAGTCCAGGTTTGTGGGGGAGGAGACCCTTGTCCCCATCAACATGGGGACAAGATGCTTTGGAAAGCCATCCAGCCCCCCTCCCCCATGTTGAGGGCATGTGTCCTGGTATTGTTCAGGAGGGTGGGCGCTCCCTCATCTCCCCCCTTTCCTGACCTGCCAGGCTAAATGCTCATATAAGGGTCTAGTATGGATCTTGGGGGGGGGGACATTTTGGTGTGGGGCTCCCCTTAAAATCCATACCAGGCCCCATGCGTTTTTTTAATACATTTTGCATTGCTAACACCGCCTTTGAGCACAAGTCACATGTTGGATCAGTTAAGATCCTTATCTGACTTGGATTCGACTTCCATTCAATTCTAAGGCCCGGTTCACATTGTTGCGATATACATTCCGACTTTGAGAGCACAAGTCGCATGACGTGTATGAATCAATGGCTCCCTATGAGAACCGTCTTAACCAGTCCGATTTGTGTCAGTCTGACTTTGGAAAAGGTTCCTGCACTACTTTGGTCCAATTTCAGCCCATTGAAGTCGTATCCAGGTCGGATCATCATCTTAACTGATCCGACTTGTGCTCAGAGGCAATGTTAGCACTGCAAAATGTATTGGAAAAAGAACCCCCCAAATCCATACCAGACTCAAGTTGCACTCATCTCAAGTCAGATCTTGTTCATTAAAGTCTGACAGATGTCTGACCAATGTTGTAGGGCAAAGTTGGATCGGAAGTTGTGGGACTTTCATGTCGGAGCACTGTGAACCCGGTCTAAGGGTTGAAATCAGGCAGAAGTCTGACCAAAGTAGTGCAGGAACATTTTCCAAAGTCGGACTGACACAAGTCGGACCAGTTAAGGCGGCTCTCATAGGGAACCATTGATTCATACATATCATGCGACTTGTGCTCGGAGCAATTGTAGACCGGACCTCATACAAAGATAGTTCAGAGCTCTTCTGCAGAGATTAATCTATGCGTTCCTCATTGGGTCAGTGTAGGCCGGTTAGTCCATAATGCACTTCGGATAATGCAGGTGCTATCATTGGAACAGAATCTTGTTACGATGTTTCCCCAGTAATCTTGGTTTCTCATCACTTAACAAAGCTGAGATTGCTAGCAAAGCTTTGGGATAAGACTCCATTCATAACTCTGGCAGCCATAGGGGTATAGTGACAGCTCTGGAAGATGACGGCTGGGATGACAATTAGATCCAATCAGGGGGATGACTGTGTTCCCCAAATCACTTTATTTATGAAATATTTTTTTTTTTTTTTTTTTTTTTTTTAAGGAATTTTTATTGCCATATGCACAAAAAGTACAATTTACAGACATCAGAAACAGGTATAACAAAATAAATATAGACGTCATCACATACCAACACATATACATACAGCATTTCATTTTTCTTTGTTTGCAAGCAGGGAAGATAAATAAAACTATACTCTTCCAGCTCATATTTATGTATGCGTTATGTTTTCAAGTGATTAGCACCTTGTGTACAGCAGCTGCAGTTTTTTCACATTTATTTTAGACCATAGTGTGAGTTTATATATAATTTGTTCATCCACATCAGTGCTCATTTGTGCCTTATCCATGCCACATCAGTGCTCATCCGTGCCACATCAGTGCTCACCGTGGCACATCCATGCCACATCAGTGCTCATCCGTGCCACATCAGTGCTCATCCATGCCACATCAGTGCTCACCGTGCCACATCCATGCCACATTAGTGCTCATCCGTGCCACATCAGTGTTCATCCGTGCCACATCAGTGCTCATCCGTGCCACATCCATGCCATATCAGTGCTCACCCGTGCCACATCAGTGTTCATCCGTGCCACATCAGTGCTCATCCATGCCACATAAATGCCACATCAGTGCTCATCCGTGCCACATCAATGCTCATCCGTGCCACATCAGTGCTCATCCATGCCACATCAGTGCTCATCCATGCCACATCAGTGCTCATCCATGCCACACTCGTGACTACACCGTAAATACACCGTACCTACTCGTGACTACACCGTGCCTACTTGTGACTACACCGTGCCCACTCGTGACTATACCGTACCTACACCGTGCCTACTCGTGACTACACCGTGCCTACTTGTGACTACACCGTGCCTACTCGTGATTACACCGTACCTACACCGTGCCACTCGTGACTACACCGTACCTACTCGTGACTACACCGTGCCTACTCGTGACTACACCGTAC
>BLSH010534252.1:169519-183743 GCA_018402905.1 Glandirana rugosa | reverse complement strand
AAAACCCCAGAAATGAATTCTCACCATCCGTAAACGCGACCACTTTTGCGCAAACCAATCAATAAACGCCGATTGCGATTTCTTTTATCGCAAATATGAGGAAGAATATAAATCGGCCAAAAACGGTGAAAAAAAATGTTTTTTTATATTTTTTTTTTGGATTTGTATTCTAGCAAAAAGTAAGAAATTTGGGTTTTTTTGCAAAATTGTCGCTCTTCTTTTGTTTATAGCGGCGATCAGAAATGACGCAGAGGTGATCAAATACCACCAAAAGAAAGCTCTATTTGTGGGAAAAAAAGGACGCAAATTTCGTTTGGGTACAATGTCGCACGACCGCGCAATTTTCAGTTAAAGCGACGCAGCGCCGAATCGCAAAAAGGGCTCCGGTCCTAAAGCTGGAAATCCTTCCGGGGCTGAAGTGGTTAAACAAATTTTTGTGACAGAAACAAAGAAAAATGTTATTTTTTTTTCAAAATTTTCGGTCTTTTTTTGTTTATAGCGGTGATCAGAAATGACGCAGAGGCGATCAAATACCACCAAAAGAAAGCTCTATTTGTGGGAACAAAATGATAAAAATGTTGTTTGGGTACAGAGTCGCACGACCGCGCAATTCTCATTCAAATCGCAACAGCACTGAAAGCTGAAAATTGGTCTGGGCGGGAAGTGTTCTAAGTGCCCGGTATTGAAGTGGTTAAGTAATTGACATCTGTCAGTCGGGGAAGCCCACACACTTATTTGTTATGGATTGGCCACATTTTCATCAGTGTATGGGCAGCTAAAGTTGCTATTCTAAAAACATGAGTTTAGTAATGATGGTAACCGTACACTCTTCACTATACATATTTTAAAGCCTCATACCCACGATGCGATTGTCATACGACCGCACGTCCAACTTTTCCCAAAATTGTCTGTCCGTGATTTTGTCTAGCGTACTGACGGTAGTCAAATTATCGTACGACCAAGCCTAACGTAGTGACGTGTTACGAGCGAATAAAGAGGAAGTTCAGGGGATTGTGATTTGTGAATTACGGACGCAGGTTTACACGACCGAACACTTCCTGGGTTCCGAACATGCGTGTTTGTACTTACAACTTTTGTTTGTCCAACTTCTGTACAGACGAGCCGAAAATTGTAAGACGCCTTGTCGACAGACAAAAGTTTTCTAGTTTGCTCCTACAACTTCTGTTGGACGATAATTGAAAATGGGCTGTCGAATGGAGCGTACTAACGGTCATATTTTCGCACGACAGGCTGTCGTACAACTTTTTTCCTCCGATACTTGAACTGTGCGTACGGTTCTTTATATAGTAAGGTCTCTATAGATTGCTGCTTGCAATACATAGAGGTGGTTTTAAAAGAGAAGTTCAGGATTAGAAAACAAACAATTATACTCACCTAGGTGGATGCAGCATCAATTCAGTGCTGCATTTGTCCCTTGCAGGCTCTGTATTGAGAATTGAGTGACCAAACACCACTGATCTCTCAGTCCCCTCCTAGGGTTGCCACCTTTTCTTCAAACCAAACCCAAACACTTTAGCGGCGCACAGCAAATTATTTTGTAGTATACACTATACATTGTAAAATATTTGGGCACCTTTGGATGCTCCAAGGAGAGAAGTAATGCTCCCACTGCCCCTCCTATCCAGGTGCGACAGGGAGGCCGCACGGTCCCCTGGAGCATGGGGAACCATAGCCCAGTCTGAATAATGTGTCTGGGTTTCAGGTGGACTGAAACCCGGACACATGATTCAAAACCTGGACTGTCCAGGTGAATCCCGAACAGGTGGCAACCATAACCCCCCCCCCCCCAAGGGACTGTCAGTCAGCAGCTCTCTGCTCTCAATGTTGAGGTTTGCAGCGCTTGCAGGGTTCCAGCTGAGAGTATGGCCACAGGAGGGGAAGGGGAAAAGGGGGGGGGACTCCCAGCAGCACCAGGCTGCGTACAGTGGGGGGTGGAGGAGTAAGCTGGGCAGCCGGCTTACGGAGCACAAGTGGCTCTGTTAAGGAACAACAAGGAGAGAAAGCAGCGCCCAACTAAGTGTAGCATGAAGTTAACAAGTATGCAATTTATTTGTGAATGCACTTACAGAAGGCAAGTGGACAACAGACATGTAATATAGGAGTCCTGGTTTCTGGTCCGTCAGTCCGGTGGATAACCTGACGAAGGAGCACAAATTGCTCCAAACGCCACAAGACAGCGGAGTCCCTCTGCCGGCTTCCTCTCCAACACCAGACACAGAGCATCATCCCGCCCACCCCCTCCAGCGCTCACTGGAGCACTGGTGTTAGGGAAAATAGCCGTTTCCAGCCTCCTGTGCGCGTTCGCGCGCGCCCGTGCACGTGTGCGCATGCCTGGGCGCGCCAATGGCGACAAAACACTCTATTTAGCTGGACAGCACCCTGCAGTATATGCTGTCCGTTCTACAGCGTTCTAGTGTGTTTCCCGTGGCTAGTTTGCTAAGACTTCCTGTATCTGTGACCCGGCTTGCCTGCACCGACCCTCAGCCTGTCTACGATCACACTTCTGCCTGACCCTCTTGTACCTCAGCTGCCTGCCTATTAACGACCCTGCCTGTACCCAACGACCCGCTTGCCTGCTCCCTTTGTACCACACTTGCCAGCTTGTTACCGACCCGGCCTGCATCACCACTCTTCTGTCTGCACGAGCGCCTGGAGGATCCTCACAACACCATCTGCATCCGTACCAGCCCTCGTGCCCCCCTGTGCTCCGGAATCTCCTGTCTGCTCTATGAGGGGTTCCCGAACCAGGGCCGTAAGAGAGGTTGCCCTCTGCACAATCAGACTCCACCACCAGGTACGTGATAACTGGGCTGAGGAGGGGCCTCTCAGTGGATCGTTGAAAGGTTGAGCCAGATTCCAGTCCAGGAATCTGGGTGTCTAATGACCATATGGCCAGGAACTTTCCAGAGCCTGGACTGGCAGAATGAACTGCACTTCTGTAATCCATAAGAGAAGTATGACCAGTAAAGTTTTGGCTATACTTCTCCTTTAACTATATTAGAAAAATGGATGCCTGAAGCAAGCAATAATTATTCCTGTGCAATGCAACCACTGCAAAGGTAACCATACAGGGGTATGCACACCACATGTAACCAATTCAAGTGAATAGGTCTGCACCACCAACCCCCCCCCCCCTCCCACAACAATACATGAGATTGCCGGGTGGAAGCAAGGCTGCTGATAGAAATCTCAGGCCCCGTACAGACTACCACCCCAAAGAAAATATTAAAACTATATTTTGCTAATAAAATCATTATTAGCAGATACAAATACAACATAACTCACAGAATTCCTTCTAAATCTAAAAAACAAAACTGAGTTAATAAATAAAAATGAGAATGAGATAAAAAAAAATATACAGGCTGGGCAGTTGGAGCTCTGGGATCAGAGAGACAGAGGGAGAGAAACAAAGTTATAAAGACAAACTCAGGAGCAGAGCTAACTTCCGAGCCAGCGCTGGGAGGGGGATTAGTGAGGGACGACTGTCTCTTTCTCAGCAGATAAAAGCTGGCAACAGGGAGAGGGGGGAGAGACCAGCTTTTAGCTGCTGGAGGAAGAGTTCTGCAATTGTCGTACATTACTAATCCCCCTCCTTGTGTGGGCCCCCCTGTGTGCTCGCGCCCCCTACAAGAGGACCGGTGGTCCCATCAGCGGCCCTGGGTGGAAGTGGGGCTTTTAGGGGTCAAACAGGTGGTAAGGAGGTGATGTATTGTTTCCTCACTGCTTGTTAAATACTTTCTGAAAAGTCATCCCTCATTCTTCAGAAGGAAACTCAAGTGTAAACAAGTATTTTCAGTGTAGTTGCTACCTTGTTTTGGTCTTCTATCCTTTGAAGCGAGCAGTAGAATCTATCTAGTATAACTATTGTAGCAGGGTGATACCCTGCCAGGGTCCAGGTCTAGAAAATAGCCAGTTCACTAATTGGTCAGCTGTGTTCTGGGCTTTAAAGTGGATGTAAATCCTCCATATACCCAGTGAAGTGAACAACAGGGATGAAACAAACCTCCCTATATAAGTCTAACATGTATATCTGCTCTCTTCTTCTGTATATATCCTTTAGAAGGTGGAGATTTTGTTAACATTTTTCTCTTCCTGGTTACCTCTAGGAGTGGATCATTGGCATACAGCCAAGACAGCTGATTGGATGAAAGGCACACACCCCCTCTTCTCATAGGCAAATGCAGAAAACATCGTGCTGGGCTCTTAGACTGCAATTTCAGTGCTAATCTATTCTTAGCAACCTCCTCCGACACACAGGGCTATATCTGTCTCGGAGAAGGAGTGAGAACTTATCAGGCTGATAACAGAGATATGGAGGAAGATGCAGCTATGAGACATAGTTCATTGAAGAGAGATAAGAAAACTTTGCAGATCTGTGTGCCCAGCTTAAATTTCATGAATTGGGTTTACATCCACTTTAAGTAATGACCAGACCAAGGTTCTGTAAGGCCTAAGCAGGAGAGCTGCACCTATTAGCCAGGAGGGCTGTATGTTGTATATAAGCCAGGAGGCTGAAGAATTCTGATTGTGCAATTTACAGTAATGGTGGAACCTCCTCCATTGGCTACTGATGTCTTTTGTGAACTTTTCTGTTCTTTTAAATAAAAGTGGGCTACCATGCCCTTAAAAATACAGTTTTGGATCGACGCAGTCATTGAAAACGCACCTACCCCTTGAGTCTGATCACCTCAATCTTACACTATATACAGGATTGCGAAGATAGTAGATAGATCCTACAGCACACTAGTTATCACACTGAATAGAATATTAGAATATAATAAGGTTTTAAGAAAAATATTATTAAAGGCTGATAACAGAGTGTGATACAATGCAAGAATTAGATAAAATATAAAACTGTCCCAGAATATTATTGTCTCAGTCAGTCCTGTTATACTCACTGTAATTCCTCTATCCGGCTTGTTGTCAGAGCTTCCATCAGATCCCTGAAATGAGGACCCTCCAGATTGTTCCCATACAGGTCCAGTGTCCTCAGTGTCCGGTTATTTCTTATTCCAGATGCCAGGTGGGGGCAGGAACTGTCTGACAGGTCATTATGGGACAATCTGTAGAAGAGAAAGTTATCAGAAGAAAACTAATTTCTCCCCAGGAATGAATGTAACTATTCTCTAGAGCAGCCTTTCTCAACCTTTTCAACACTGAGGAACCCTTGAAATAATTCTCAGGTCTCGGGGGAACCCCTGCTTAAAATGAAAAATCTACAACTCATGATACATTAGTGTGATGGTCAATGGGAAGAATGCTCCTCACACTTGTGGTCATTGGGAAGAATTACCCCCTACAGATAGCTAAAGAGATCAATTCATTGGGAATTTATCGGAGAGGTAGAAATTGACCATTGCTCAAGGAACTCCTACTTACCTTAGGAGGAACCCTAGGGTTCCACGGTACCCTGGTTGAGAAACCCTAGTATAGAGGGAAGATACATCTGTCATGGCTATTGATATAATAAACGTGTGTTGCGCAACAGAATATAAGGTTAGATAATCAATCTTTAGGAAGCAGCTGGTGCAAAATTCATATATATGAAACCAGTTTGTACAACATAAAAAACCGCGCTCCCTCTAGTGGTTAAACTTTAATTTCTAAGAAGACTTATCTCCTCACAAAAACGCAATAAACCTGAAAATGGTTTAAATTAGTATTTGACTCTGAAAATGATATCATTTGGTGTGCACAAATAATCATGCAGCATGAAGAAATATATCAGAGTGAAAACAAATAAAGTCCAACACAAATGCGGTTAAACACTGTGATCCTCCATTCATATGTGTTCCATGCACAGGATATAATACGGTGTCCTTATATCTTTCAAAGTGTGTATACAATCCTCCACCTCTTCACCTCCACACCCAGTGAGTGAAATTCCTACTCACCAGAGCCTTTGATTCCTATTACGGGAATCAAGCCAGCATTAGATCAATCAATCAAGGTGCCTCTTCATAGGAGGAAATCCCACTGTTTCTGGCTGCGGCGCTGGATCCTATAGATCACTCACCTCCCATGCAAGGGGGTAGAGTAAGGAATGGAGCCGATATAGTGAAGTATTGCCAAATTGGATGTTTTATTGCTTGCAGTTATACAGTTAAAATCAATATAAAAAGTAGTCTTACATTACTTTCAAGTTGTGCAGGGGACGCCGATTGCGCTCCTCCTGCAAGGCTGTATATAGGAAGTGCCGTCGGAATCAGACTGTCCTAACGCGGCGTTTTGTCAGTCACCGTGCTGACATCATCAGAGGACATTCATGTCATGGCTATTAGTGTCCTTCCCTCTAATACAGGAAGATATTCTAATAATTGAAGGACATGTTGGTGTCTTTCAAATAGGATTTAGTGCAGTTGATTTACTAAAGTTTGAAAGTGCAAAATTTGGTGCAACTCCCCACAGAAACCAAACAGCTGCAAGGTTTTATTGTCAAAGCTTGATTGAACAAGCTGAGGTTAGAAGCTGATTGGCTACCATGCACAGTTGCACCGTTTTTTGCACTCTCCAGCTTTAGTAAATCAACCCCAGTGCGTTGTACTGCTGGCTGGATATAGTTATCTATGTATTGTGCCATTCGAGAAGTTAAGGAATCAATCCCAATGACTATTGGTCTACCACAGCCTTTCTCAACAGTTTCAACACAGAGGAACCCTTGAAATAATTCTCCAGTCTTGGGGAACCCCTGCTAAAAATTAAAAATCTATAACTCATGATACATTAGTGTGATGGTCAATGGGAAGAATGCTTCTTACACTTGTGGTCAATGGGAAGAATGCTCCTTACACTTGTGGTCATTGGGAAGAATGACCCCCTTACAGATATCTAAAAAAAACAATGATGTCAGTGGGAATTTATCTGAGATGTAGAAATTGGCCATTGCTCAAAGAACCCCTAGCAACCTCTGGAGGAACCCTAGGGTTCCATGGAAGCCTGGTTGAGAAACCCTGGTCTACATGAATGGAACTCATTTCTCTTTATTGGAATCATTTATATTAGATTACTTCATTAAACTCCAGGAAATAGAATTTTATAAGAAAAATGTTATAATGGAGTAGACCCCCTAATATTGTCCTCCATGTGTAGAGACAGTGATATCTCCATACACAGGATAAGCACAGAATACCACTGACATGACTCGTATTGTGCTATAATCTCCTTGTGTATGCACCATGAATGATATCAGCAGACTCTGTGAGGCCGGAATCAGCATTGCTATTGATTGGATGGAATGATTTTTATCTGATGTTCTATACTGAGCAAAATTATAGATGCAACACTTTTGTGTTTGCCCCTATGTGTGCATAGAAAACGTTGTAGATCTTTAAGTTCAAATAGGGGCAAACACAAAAGTGTTGCATTTATAATTTTGCTCAGTGTATTTATCATCTCTGCAGATAAGAGCTCTGTACTCATAGGAAGTAATGGGGAGATCCCCTGACACTGAATAGTGGATCTGCAGTAATGGGGAGATCCCCTGACACTGAATAGTAGATCTGCAGTAATGGGGAGATCCCCTGACACTGAATAGTAGATCTGCAGTAATGGGGAGATCCCCTGACACTGAACAGTAGATCTGCAGTAATGGGGAGATCCCCTGACACTGAATAGCAGATCTGCAGTAATGGGGAGATCCCCTGACACTGAATAGCAGATCTGCAGTAATGGGGAGATCCCCTGACACTGAATAGCAGATGGTCATGTCAGGTGACAGGAAGCTCATATGGGGCTCTGATTGGTCATTGCTGTAAGATTGGATTCTCCCGTGCATGACCTCATATAATCTCATCTATTTTACTTGTTTCCAAATGACATGGAATATCAGATTATAACAAGGTTTTAGGAAAAACTATTTAATGGCTGATAACAGAGTGTGATAAAATCCAAACCATAGTCTGGGATTGGCTATTTAAAGTGGTTGTCAACTCGTGACAACCACTTTAACCTACGGGTAAGCCTAGAATAAGGCTTACCTGTAGGTGCCTTGCATATCTCCCAAACCTGCACAGTTCAGGAGATATGCAGTGTACTAGCTGTGCCGACTTAATTTCGGGCACATGCCTCCGTGCCAGTTCTTCACTGAGATCGTGCCGTGACTGACGCATGCGCGGGAGTGCAGCACGCGACTCCGGCCAGTCACAGAGCCGGAGTCGCGGCCCCAGAAGGCAGAGGGGCTGAAGATGGACGCTGCCAGCACAGGGGACATCGCTGGACGTCGCGGGCTTCCTTTGCAGGTAACTGGCACATAATGGGCTACTATGCGATGCATACTACCTCATTATGCATCTACATTGCAGGGGAATGTAGAGGGAGTAAACCTCATCTGGGTTTACTTCCTCTTTAAGAAATGCAAAAATTAGATCAATTTTGCTTAAAGTGATACTAAACCCTCACGTTTTTTCGTCTATATCTGTTACTAAATAATAGCATTACATGAGAAGTCTAACCTTTCGTGTCATTTTTGCTTCTAAGTTGTTTTATTCAGGCTACGTTTTTTCCCATTTCCGGTTGTCCTGTTCCAAGTGGTTGTAAAGCCGCTCCCACCCCACCTAAAAAAAAAAAAAAACCTGCAAAGCAAAGACATAATGAGCTACTTACCTTGGAACGAAGCTGTTGCAGCGGTCTCGGCACACCGTTGTGACCGGCGACATCCTTCTTCCGGGTCTGCGGCTCCGTCCAATCACAGCGCGAGCTCCAGCGCCGTGATTGGCGGAGCTGTGCTGACGCCACTCCCGCGTAATTTACGGCACTAATACAGAAGAAACGGCACCCTGGGCTACCCAGGGTGCTGATTCTTCAGTGCGCATGTGCCAATGACATTGGCACATGCAGATACAGGGGATATCTCCTAAACCGTACAGGTTTAGGAGATATTTCCTGGACCTACGGGTAAGCCTTATTGTAGGCTTACCTGTAGTTTAGTCTATAACATGTTGGGGTGGATTATGGCGCTGCTAACTCATTGCATGTGCAAAAAATTCAAAAAGTGCAAAGAATGTGTAAACAGAATGATTATGGCACTGCTATCTGAATGTATGTGCAAAAATTGTGAAAAAAAGTGCAAAAGTTGTGCAAAAATATTCAAGCAAGATAATATACAAAGTCAATGTATAGTGTGCAAATTAAACATTCTTATAACCAGTAAAGTGCAATGCATTGTGGATATACATATAAATAAATATGATGTATCATATATTAATTATGAATTTCATAAAAACAGTGCAAAGTGCAAATACCGTAAACTAAGTGAACTAGAAAGTATAAATTCCAATACATATATATATATATGTATCATACATCAAATATTTCCTGTAAAAAGCAGTGTAACGTGCATATATCATAGACAGGTGGGTTGGACTCTGGAATGAATGTAAATCCTAATCCCAAAATTCCACAAATGAGATATATGTTTTATCAGCTTTTGAAGTCAAAAGATTCTGTGTAAAGAATCAATGGCAAAGTCCATAAGAAAACACCAGTGGGTGTCAGTATTGAGTAGAATCACAATTAGTAGTAGCAATCACAATCAGCTATAGGGTGATTATGTGAAGCCGTTTCCAAAGGTCTGGAGTCTCTAACGGATCGGAGATCACACTCCTACCGTATCCATGTACCGCATGATGTATCAGATGTAAAAGGGTAAAACAGAGAATGCCGGTTAGATCCTATGTATATTGAATGAAACCTTCCCAAGTATCTACTTACTCTACAGTAAGGGAAGTCAGACTCTGTCCCGCACTTAGCGTTCCTTCCCCGTATAGCCCGGGGGATCGTAGATGCGTGATGACGCACATAGCTCCTTCTAACGCGTTTCGTCATCGGACGTCGTATTGCGAGTTTCCCAGTGCTAAACCCTTCATTCAATTTCTAAATTGCTGCATTTGTAAATTTTAAAAACCAATATAAATGAATAATAGTGTTTAAAAAAAGCCCTTGTGGATTTAATTAACCTTTTTTAATTCTCCTTTAAGGGGGTGTGACAGGGAGCAAGACCTATGCCCATCTCAAATTGTTGGGAGGTATGACTCACCGACTCCCGAATACAACTCACAGATCCTTTCCTGGAGACCTTATAGGCAGTACTCTCCCCCGCTGTCCTCCACTTGCTCTCTCACTTGTGCCTCTGTTCCAGGATCTCCACTATCCTCCTGTATGCACCCGAGCCCCAGGACAAAGTCACCCCCCCCCAGACTGGGGACTCCCTCAAGGCCCCGACAGCCTCAGTACTCCATCTCCAACTCTTCCACCCAAACTCTCCTCCCCAGCTGGGCTGACCCCAGGTATTTAAGGAGGCCTGCCCCCTGCCAATCTAAGTTGGGGATTGGTCAGGGCTCCTCAAACACCCCAGGCAGCTCCACCTCCCCTCCCCTCCTTTCTTCTTCTAGATCACTCCAGAAGCCTCTCGAAAGAAAGGGGAGGTCTCAGTGATGCTGCCTGTAAATCACCAGCTGTTACTCTAGGCCACTTCCAGCCCACACAGGTCATAACAAACAGGCCTAGCTTCCAGCCAGTCCTGCTTAAATTTAATTGTGCTACAAAAATCATATTACTAGCACACTACCTATGTAGCGGGGGCCCGCTTTGCTGCACGTTACTTCTGAACTTTGCCAAGAGACCGCTGTAAATACACAGGCTCTTTTAGTAGGGAGTGATGTGCCTGTCAGCACCTGGGTGAAATCCCCCCCTCCCCTTGTTTTGCAGACTGAACTCAATGTAAGATGTGTAAAAGACACAGGAGGATTGGATTACACTTTTTCCCTGGTATGCTTCTATGTGGATAAGGAGGCTTTTACAAGCAGCAGGACCAGAGGGATTCCT
The DNA here is from genome assembly GCA_018402905.1 of Glandirana rugosa. Taxonomy (NCBI): domain Eukaryota; kingdom Metazoa; phylum Chordata; class Amphibia; order Anura; family Ranidae; genus Glandirana; species Glandirana rugosa. Next base: position 172,901 of record BLSH010534252.1, on the reverse strand, counting down.
GGGAGCCGCAAAGGACTCTGAAATATGAAGTCCCCTGAGAGAGCTGCCCCATTGACTTTTAAAGGCACAGAACTACAAATCCCAGGGGGCTCTGCAAAACCAGAGGGCTGGCTAAGGACTCCATTTTGGAAGGCTGGGGAGTTCTCCATGAGGGAGAGAAGGAGACGGATGTGACCTGAGAGGCTGCTGTTAACCACAGAGGGGAACCATCCAGCCACAGTTCCAGAGGTCGGTGTGCTGATCCTGCCACAGCTCCAGGGGTCAGACGGTGAAGGAAATCCTATCTGAGAGGGATCCCAGAGGACACCCCAATGCATTCCTGAGGACGTGGGTCGATCTAGTTACAAGGGGACCAGTAGGGCCAGTTGGGGAACATTTCGCTTGATCTTTTGGTCATAGGATGGGTGAGCGGGCGCTTTGCCCATCTATAAAGACACAGTAGAAAGGCTACATTGCCTTGCCAGTGCTCCCATTGGTAGGGACACTCACACCCTGCTGAACAGTCACTACATTACACTTTGCCTACCAGGATACTTACAAGTACCCCTTTGTTAATCCTGCTCAACAGGACACCGAGTGCACCAACGCCAGGCTAGTCAAAGATCTTGGATATCTCCATTGTAAGGACTCTCATTGTTACTTCCCTGGTATCAGTTATTTAGTAATTTGTGGCCTATTGCCTCGCGTGTTCATTGCCTGGGTCTGTGATTTCAGGATTTGAGGGAAACGGACTGCCTGTTGTCAAGTCAGATCAGTTCCCCTTTATGCCTGAGTGCATAGGCCACTTTAAAGTCATTTAAGCCATTTGATTGTATTATTTTGAAGTCTGCCATTTTGACATTTGAATATCAGTATAGAGTTTGTTTGATTGTGGGTAAACAAACTTCCTGTTCACTACATTTGTGTCTGTTTTACTGTGCATTGCAATTACACTGTTGCTGGGTGTGCCAGAGGGGTTGGGACAGTTATTTGGGGTTGAGAAGCAGAGGCCCGGGAACAAATATAAATTTTATTAGCAGCTCCTTCGGGGGTACCGCTACACCTATGTAGAGGGTGCTACACAAGGATTGATGATAAAGCTTCAGTGGAGGCACCTTTTCCCATGAGAGCTCTTGCAGGAGTGAATTTCCCTTCCTAGAGGTAGATTTTCCTCTCACTTCCTGTTGTCTCCCTCCGTTTATAAGTAGGAGTCATTTGTAAGTCGGATGTTTGTAACCCGGGGACCACCTATATACTGTAATATATATGCCTGCAACAAATAAATAAATAGGCTAATGATATACTTATTATAGAACCATGCCCATTTAAATGAATTTCCGGCCCTAATTAATGTACATTCTCCACCTACAATGGCTTGCAAGAACACACGGCAAGAAAAACTTTTTTTATTGTTTTTGGCAACTATGTGTTTATTGTGGTATAACCTGAGGTGGTAGAGGGGCTGGGGCCTTTGACAGGGTCATGGCAAGAACAGAGGACCCAATACAACTAGCAGCTCCTCCAGGGGTAGCTCTACAATTGTCTCAGTCAGTCCTGTTATACTGTAATTCTTAGATTATAGACAACAGTCTGAGATTGGAGAAGGAATCCGAAAAATTAGATCAATTTTTCTTACTTTAATTAGAGTCAGTTCTGTTATACTCACTGTAATTCCTCTATCCGACTTGTTGTCAGAGCTTCCATCAGATCCCTGAAATGAGGACCCTCCAGATTGTTATCAGACAGGTCCAGTGTCCTCAGTGTCCGGTTATTTCTTATTCCAGATGCCAAGTTGGGGCAGGAACTGTCTGTCAGATGATTATTATTCAATCTGTAGAAGAAGAGAAGAAAGTTACCAGAAGAAATTTTCCCCAGGAATGAATGGAACTATTCTCTACATGAATGGAACTCATTTCTCTTTATTGGAATCGTTTATATTCGATCACTTTATAAAACTGCAGGAAATAGAATTTAATAAGAAAAATGTTAAAAAGAAAAATGTTAAAAATGTTATAATGGAGGAGACCCCCCAATATTGTCCTCCACGTGTAGAGACAGTGATATCTCCATACACAGGACGAGCACAGAATACCAAAATGTTGAAATCAGCAATGCTAGTGATGGTCTTTTATCCTCTCTCCACCTGTCCCCCACCCCTCCTCGTCCTCTTCTTCTCCTCTTTCTTTCCCTCCCCCCTTTTTCCTTCTCTTTCCCTCCCACTCCCCTTCCTGTCCCTTCCGCTTCCTCCCCCCCCTCTTCCCCTCCTCTCCCCACCCTTCCCCCTCATCTTCCCCCTCTCCCCTTTCCTTTCCCTTTCTTCCCACCTCGTCTTCTGTCCCTTGTCCACCTTCCTATGAGAACCACACTCCTTCAATTGTATTCTATTTGTACCTTCAGAAATTAATTTTCTGCTCCATATATAACCCCATTTCTGCCGATGGGGTACATTTTCTGCATCAATACCCCTGGTATGGCCAGGCATGTTGGTAAGCCGGTTAACCTCTTACACCTCCCTGCTGTATGCATTGTATTTTTTGCATTGTGCATTGTACTTTTTGGATTGTTTTTTATGTTATTATTGATTTTCTGTCTTCTACTACCATAGATATCTCTCCTGATGAAGCGGAAGTATATCCGCGAAACATGTAGAGACCTACTGACATCTGTGTCCTGACACCATCATACCCCCTTGTGGGGAGAACTGTAGAGTGGTGAAAGTGTGTTTTTATGAATTTCTAATTGGCATTTGAAGGATGAACCACATCAATCAATCATCTGTGGGTTCAAAACATACAAGTGCTAGCTACTCTCTATGGTTACTCTACATAACCTATATATAAAACCAACAACTTGTAACAACAAGAAAAATATGATCAAAGTAGGAAATTATAAATAGAATTAACAATCAACTCCACATAAGTCCAAAAACCCTCAGAATAATATGGATGGGGAAAAGATAACCAATTGGTTTCAGTCCAACAAATAAAGTGCTTCTAGGGTTAATAGGCAAGTGTCCAGTGCAGGGTATAGCGTACTGGGTAAAGTTCTCCTATACTCATTTGAAAGATTTCAAAGATTTCATCTACAAATACGGAAAGGTTTCTTCACAGTAAGAGCTGTGAAAATGTGGAATAGACTCCCTCCAGGGATCTTCGTGAAATAAACAACCTGACTTTGGTTAACCAATAGAAAAGGGGTAGGTATAATAAGACTCCCAAAAACCTGAATACACCTCAACTAACAATTAAGATAAATATTAAAGGATGAAACTAGTATAAAAAGAACAACAATGTTCAACAACCAAAATATATATCCAATACATCTCATTGGTATCTCTCATCGATCGTGAACATACAAAACTTGGGTGTCTACTAACTAACTACACCAAGTAGGAAGTTTACGG
>BLSH010534252.1:122596-142617 GCA_018402905.1 Glandirana rugosa | reverse complement strand
TCATTGGCAGTGAAGGGGTTAACCTGCAGGGGGCAGTGAAGGGGTTAATAAATGTTCCCTGGGTGTGTTCTAACTGTGGGGGGGCAGGGCTGGCCGGGACATGACAGATCTCACTGATCCCAGTGACAGGGATCAGTAGATCTGTCCTGTCCCCTGTCACAGAACGGGGAACCGCCGTGTTTACAACGGCGGTTCCCCGTTCTGAGGCTCCTGAAGGTGATCGGCGGGTCCGGGCGGACATCGAGTCCGCCCGACCCGCGGGCACGCTCGCGCAGCGTGCGGCGCGCACGCGCGCGCGCCGCCGCTGCCGCCAGGGGGCGCGCGGGAGCATGCGCAGTGGAGGACGTCCATGGACGTCCTCCGGGCATTTCAGATCCGCGCTGGAGCCGTAATTTGGCTATAGCGCGGATCTGAAGTGGTTAACATTTTATCATTAGATGTGGCTTACATGTCAAACTGTCCCAGAATATTATTGTCTCAGTCAGTCCTGTTATACTCACTGTAATTCCTCTATCCGGCTTGTTGTCAGAGCTTCCATCAGATCCCTGAAATGAGGACCCTCCAGATTGTTCCCAGACAGGTTCAGTGTCCTCAGTGTCCGGTTATTTCTTATTCCAGATGCCAGGTGGGGGGTGGAACTGTCTGTAAGGTCATTATAACGCAATCTGTAGAAGAAGAGAAGAAAGTTACCAGAAGAAAATGAATTCCTCCCCCAGGAATGAATGGAACTATTCTCTATATGAATGGAACTCATTGCTCTTTATTGGAATCATTTATATTAGATCACTTTATAAAACTCCAGGAAATAGAATTTTATAAGAAAAATGAAATAATGGAGTAGCCCCCCAATATTGTCCTCCATGTGTAGAGACGGTGATATCTCCATACACAGGATGAGCACAGAATACCACTGACATGACTCGTATTGGGCTATAATCTCCTTGTGTATGGAGCATGAATGGCATCAGCACACAGTGTGAGGCCGGAATCAGCATTGCAAGTGATTGGACGGGATGATTTTCATCTGATATTCTATTTATCTCTGCTGATAAGAGCTCTGCACTCATAGGAAGTAATGGGGAGATCCCCTGACACTGAATAGTGGATCTGCAATAATGGGGAGATCCCCTGACACTCAATTACAGATGTGTAGTAATGGGATGATCCCCTGACAATGAATTGCAGATGTGTAGTAATAGGGAGATCCCCTGACAATGAATTACAGATGTGTAGTAATGGGATGATCCCCTGACACTGAATTGCAGATGTGTAGTAATAGGGAGATCCCCTGACAATGAATTACAGATGTGTAGTAATAGGGAGATCCCCTGACAATGAATTACAGATGTGTAGTAATAGGGAGATCCCCTGACAATGCATTGCAGATGTGTAGTAATGGGAAGATCCCCTGACAATGAATAGTAGATGTGTAGTAATGGGGAGATCCCCTGACACTGAATTACAGATGTGTAGTAATGGGGAGATCCCCTGACAATGAATTACAGATGTGTAGTAATAGGGAGATCCCCTGACACTGAATTGCAGATGTGTAGTAATGGGAAGATCCCCTGACAATGAATTGCAGATGTGTAGTAATAGGGAGATCCCCTGACAATGCATTGCAGATGTGTAGTAATGGGGAGATCCCCTGACAATGAATAGTGGATCTGCAGTAATGGGGAGATCCCCTGACACTGAATTACAGATGTGTAGTAATAGGGAGATCCCCTGACACTGAATTACAGATGTGTAGTAATGGGGAGATCCACTGTCAATGAATAGCAGATGTGTAGTAATGGGAAGATCCCCTGACAATGAATAGCAGATGTGTAGTAATGGGGAGATCCACTGTCAATGAATAGCAGATGTGTAGTAATGGGAAGATCCCCTGACAATGAATAGCAGATGTGTAGTAATGGGGAGATCCTCTGACAATGAATAGTGGATCTGCAGTAATGGGGAGATACCTGATACTGATTATTTGAGGTACATTAATAAGGAGATTCACTGACACTGCTCCCTGCCACATTCTGGTTTACACTTGGACAGGAGAGGCGGCATATACAAAAACTGATCCTCTCCTTTTCTTCCTGCAACCCCTAAAAGCCAGCTTCTCCTCCTCTACCACCCCCTGGCATTCAGTGGATGCAGGAGGAAAATGTTCATTATGCCACTAAAAAAAGAAAAAAAAAAGAAAAATGAAATTGTGAACCATATTATTTCTTGTGGCCTGTTACCAAATCACTTAAGTGCCCCTCGCTCTTAAAAAGGCTGAGCACCCCTGTCTTAACCACTTTCCGAACATAGGACATTCATGGACGTCAGTGGGTTGGTTATACTGGGATGATGCCTGCAGTTATAGGTATCATACCAATATCAAAATTTGCACCCGCCAATTGCCTTCTAAGCAGAAGTGATTTGGGTGGCTAAGCAACCACTCAATCACTTCTGTGGGCAGCATAAGTGGGTCCTTCTCCTCCTACTGCTGCCTTTCCCGGGCTCACCTGTCCAGTTGCAACCTACTACACAGAGAGAGAGGAGCTGCCATTAATGGCTGTGTGCTGAGTTATTTTGAGGGGACAGCAAATTTACACTGTTATACAAGCTGTACACTCACTACTTTACATTGTTGCAAAGTGTCATTTCTTCAGTGTTGTCACATGAAAAGATAGAATAAAATATTTACAAAACTGTGAGGGGTGTACTCACTTTTGTTGCCAGCGTTTTAGACATTAATGGCTGCGTGTTGAGTTGTTTTGAGGGGACAGCAAATTTTCACTGTTATACAAGCGGTACACTGCTACCACCCCTACTGCCCCGATGTGAAAGGGGCCTTAAAGTGCTGTGGATCACCCCATCCCCCCATTGCCATTCCTGGGATCTCTCCTTTCACCAAGAAGCCTGGGACCATAGTAAACAATTGGGTTGGCTGCCCTCAAAGGAGATGTAGGAACATCCATTTTCTGATCTCCTCTGTCTTCAATGAAGCTGGAAGTGATGAGGATTTAATCAACTCCAGTTTCAGAGCCGTCATTCCCTGGCCAATACAGCCAGGGAAGCAGCTGATCAAACATTATAATTAGTCACTTGTCGCTTTGGAGGACAGAGGAGACATCAGGAGTTTAATAGACCCCGATGTCTCCATAAGGAGTACCTGTAACCTGTCAAAGCTATCACAAGGTGGCTTGTTCTTGTGATAGCAATACAATTAAATAGAAGGAAGCATAATACATTGACTAAAATAAAAAAATGATGGTGTAGAAACAAAGGAAGTTTTTTTCAGAAATTTCATAAAAATCTTCAAAAATGTATTACAAAGATTTAAAATCATTTTATCAATGAAAAAGTGAACATACAGGTGCTGGTCATATAATTAGAATATCATCAAAAAGTTTATTTATTTCAACAATTCCATTCAAAAAGTGAAACTTGTATATTATATTCATTCATTACACACAGACTGATATATTTCAAATGTTTATTTCTTTTAATTTTGATGATTATAACTGACAACTAAGGAAAATCCCAAATTCAGTATCTCAGAAAATTAGAATATTACTTAAGACCAATACAAAGAAAGGATTTTTAGAAATCTTGGCCAACTGAAAAGTATGAACATGAAAAGTATGAGCATGTATAGCACTCAATACTTAGTTGGGGCTCCTTTTGCCTGAATTACTGCAGCAATGCAGCGTGGCATGGATTTGATCAGTCTGTGGCACTGCTCAGGTGGTATGAGAGCCCAGGTTGCTCTGATAGTGGCCTTCAGCTCTTCTGCATTGTTGGGTCTGGCATATCCATCTTCCTCTTCACAATACCCCATAGATTTTCTATGGGGTTAAGGTCAGACGAGTTTGCTGGCCAATTAAGAACAAGGATACCATGGTCCTTAAACCAGGTACTGGTAGCTTTGGCACTGTGTGCAGGTGCCAAGTCCTGTTGGAAAATGAAATCTGCATCTCCATAAAGTTGGTCAGCAGCAGGAAGCATGAAGTGCTCTAAAACTTCCTGGTGTACGGCTGCGTTGACCTTGGACCTCAGAAAAAACAGTAGACCAACGCCAGCAGATGACATGGCACCCCAAACCATCACTGACTGTGGAAACTACACTGGACCTCAAGCAACATGGATTGTGTGCCTCTCCGCTCTTCCTCCAGACTCTGGGACCCTGATTTCCAAAGGAAATGCAAAATTTACTTTCATCAGAGAACATAACTTAGCACTCAGCAACAGTCCAGTCCTTTTTGTCTTTAGCCCAGGCGAGACACTCCTGTTGCTGTCTGTTGTTCAAGAGTAGCTTGACACAAGAAATGCGACAGCTGAAACCCATGTCTTGCATACGTCTGTGCGGTTCTTGAAGCACTGATTCCAGCTGCAGTCCACGCTTTGTGAATCTCGACCACATTTTGAATGGGTTTTGCTTCACAATCCTCTCCAGGGTGCGGTTATCCCTATTGCTTGTACACTTTTTTCTACCACATCTTTTCCTTCCCTTTGCCTCTCTTTTAATGTGCTTGGACACAGAGCTCTGTGAACAGCCAGCCTCTTTTGCAATGACCTTTTGTGTCTTGCCCTCCCTGTGCAAGGTGTCAATGGTCGTCTTTTGGACAACTGTCAAGTCAGCAGTCTTCCCCATGTTTGTGTAGCCTATAGAACTAGACGAAGAGACCATTTAAAGGCCTTTGCAGGTGTTTTGAGTTAATTAGCTGATCAGAGTGTGGCACCAGATGTCTTCAATATTGAACCTTTTCAAAATATTCTAATTTTCTGAGATACTGAATTTGGGATTTTCCTTAGTCGTCAGTTATAATCAACAAAATTAAAAGAAATAAACATTTGAAATATATCAGTGTGTGTAATGAATGAATATAATATACAAGTTTCACTTTTTGAATGTAATTATTGAAATAAATAAACTTCTCGATGATATTCTAATTATATGACCAGTACCTGTATACAGTTACCATGCCGTAGATTTCAGTTTTCTCTACATGTTTCGCTTCTTCGGGAGACTTTAATGATTTGCACGCTGCATGTAGATGACACTTCAATTGAATGTTGTGTATAAAAACAGCAAGTTGGGCTCCAATATCTCAAGAGGTTAATGGATAAGGAAAAATGGTGAAACTATAGAGGAGAGGATATCATCGTCTTTTTAACAGCCTGTATTTTTTGGTGAGTACTTGGTACTAGGTATCTCTATGTTTTAATGCATGCTTATGTACCATGTGTTTAAACATAGAGAATTGAGTCTATAGAGAGGCTGAGATACCTAGAGTGAGTCCTTCCAGGCATTGAATATTTGGACATATGCTATGGGTAATCTCCCCTGTCTATACAGGCCAACAGTGGATGCGTTAGGACATCCCTAGTTTTTGGATCGATTAAGGGTCCGCTCCCCTCCACTTTAGGAGAATATTGGTAAAGTTTTTTCGCTCATAAATGACTGCAAGTACTCACCAAAAAATACAGGCTGTTAAAAAGACGGTGATATCCTCTCCTCTATGGTTTCACCATTTTTCCTTATCCATTCACCTCTTGAGATATTGGAGACCAACTTGCTGTTTTTACACACGTCATTCAATTGAAGTGTCATCTACATGCACTGTGCAAATCATTAAAGTCTCCCGAAGAAGCCATAGGTGAAACATGTAGAGAAAAATCACAATTATTTTTTAAAATTGTATTATTTCTTTACATTTTTTTACAATGTTGTTGGGGGTGCTGTGGTTAGATATCGGGGGTCTGAACAGATCCCTGGCATCTCACATTTACATTTAAGACAGAAATAGGAAATGAAGACACAGATTATTTTATTTTTCTTGAAAATATGCATTTGATAAATGGCTGTGCAAATGTCATGTGACATAAAAATTGCAACATCCAACATTTTATTCTCCAGGGCCTCTGCTGTTTAATATTTGGGGGTTCTAAGAAAATCTCTAGCAAAAAATGCAGATTTTAAAATATATATGATTAAAAAAATACCCTGGTAGGAAAGCAGATAAATACATTTCTGATAATTCCAACTTAACAGAGAAATATGATTATCCATATTCAATATTTACATCAAATGCTGTATAGTGTGTAGAACCGGTATAAGTTTCCTCAATCCTTCAATTGGAATATTACATAAATCTAGATTTACTTCTTCTGTCTCTCTGCAGGACTTGATGATAAAATACAGAACAGAGCAGTCCAGAGGGCTAAGGGAGACATTAGAAAAGTCAACTTTGTTTGATCCGATACATTGTGACACCAGAGCCTTATTCCTGCTCTCATGGAGATAGTAGAATACATTAAGAAGATCTCTATTGCCTCTTCTGGGTTCATCAGGTCTTTGCTCTGTGATTTTCTTCTGGATCCAGGAGATGACATTTCTGGCAGCCTGAGTAGACAATTCTCCCACATGAGACTTTAAAATGGATCTAGAAGAAGAGTCTGAGAGACCGCAGAGGAAACGGAGGAGTATTTCAGCACGGCCATCTTTGTAAGTTTCAGCTTTATCAAATGTTTCCTGTAATCTGTCAGGATTATAGTTCATAAAGTGAACTAAAGCAGCAAAAAACTCCTGAAGAGTGAGATGTAAGAAGGTGTAATCCACTTTAGGAGGCTGACCAGATTCCATCATTAAAGATGAAAAGAGATGATTATCATTTCTCACATTGAATGACTCCAGATGACGCTCATCAAATACAATCATGTGATTCATGACTCCATGTTCTGCCATCCACCCAATAGATGTCAGCAGTTCTCGGGCAATGTGGCCACCACCTGTATACTGGTTGTGATTGGTCAGAATGTTGGAGACAAAAGTCACAAAGAGTTGTGTCACTGTTTTGGGTAATGATGACGTCAGCTGATCAGTGATTGTTGGTTGGGATCTGAAGCACATTGATAACACTGTACAGATGATCCAGCAGTATGATGGGAGATAACAGAAAGTGTACAGCGTGTCATTCTCCTGCACATAATAAAAAGCCTTCTTTGAGAATTCCTCATTTCCAAAGAAATTTTCAAAGAAGATCAGTCTGTCTTCATTGAGAAATCCAATGATTTCAGCTATTCTCTGGAAAGCACCGGTATCAACTGATGCCAGTCTGGTTGGGCGGCTGGTTATCAGTACAGAGCAACCCTTAAGAAGACTCTGCCTCACCAAACTGACCACAATCTCACCAAACGGTGTTCTCTGTTTTGGATTGGACAGTTTACTTGATCTGAAATCCATTTGGTAAACACTTTCATCCAAGCCATCAAATATAAACAGAAGTCTCTCTGGATCTTGTAAAATATCTCCAATCTCACTCTCCAGATATGGATATTGATGAAGAATCATCTCCTCCAAGCTGACCTCCCCCAGTCTATTAAGGTCTCGGAATCTGAAGAAGAAAACAAAGGCAAATCTCTGGTAGTGTTTTTTGGTCACCCAGTCATAGACAAACTTCTGCATCAGTGTGGTCTTCCCTATTCCTGGCACTCCGCTCACCATTACTGCATGTGGTACACAATGTGACTGGTGGTTCCATCGGAACAGCTTGTTGGGGGAAATGTGTTCCAGTCCAGTCTGTGTTTTCTTCAAGCATTCCTCATGTATTACCCCAGTCTGTATTAACTCATTCTGGGGACGCTGCCTGAACTGATCAGTGGAGACTACAACCAGGTTCACATAACGCTCATTAATGAGGAATCTTTGTGGTTCCAGAGTAGTTCCTGGGGGTCTGTGCTCCACCAGAGTCTCAGTCTTCTCCATCAGATGTTGTTTGTGCTTTTCCTGAATATCTGAAAATATAATGGAAATATTTTATAACTCAGGTTAAAGTAGTAGCAAGTCCTTTTGTTTTTAAGTAGCAGCACATTGGAACAAATCTTTTTCACACAGCAATAAACAACTCCGCAGAACATTTACAATACAGGGTGGGCCATTTATATGGATACACCTTAATAAAATGGGAATGGTTGGTGATATTAACTTCCTGTTTGTGGCACATTAGTATATTTGAGGGGGGAAACTTTTCAAGATGGGTGGTGACCATGGTGGCCATTTTGAATCCAACTTTTATTTTTTCAATAGGAAGAGGGTCATGTGACACATCAAACTTATTGGGAATTTTCACAAGAAAAACAATGGTGTATAAATCACGAAATAATAAAGTTACGTTAAAACCAAGCACACCATTGTTTTTCTTGTGAAATTCCCAATAAGTTTGATGTGTCACATGACCCTCTTCCTATTGAAAAAATAAAAGTTGGATTCAAAATGGCCGACTTCAAAATGGCCGCCATGGTCACCACCCATCTTAAAAAATTTCCCCCCTCACATATACTAATGTGCCACAAACAGGAAATTAATATCACCAACCATTCACATTTTATTAAGGTGTATCCATATAAATGGCCCACCCTGTATATTACATTTGGAGCCTCCTCCTCTGGTTTCTTGTGCACCACTTAAAAATGTGAATAAAAGTCATGTGATCCTGTACTAGGGACTACATGTCCCATCAGACTTATTGCTACTGTGTATATGTGCCCCATTGTGAGATCATGGCGTTTGGCCACACTCACTGATAGTCCAGAAGGCTATAAACTAGTAGACTTTCTAATGAACATTCATACTTATTCATACAAAACTCCCATTACATTTGATGACTTTATGAATGTTGTTTGAAAGTACTTCAAAATGTTGTATTGATGACAATAAACTTTGGAATAAATTGACTTTCCTGAAAAACCACATACACTGTTAAAAATTTGTTTAACATCTTGCCTACAGGGCAGTTTCGCCCCCTTCCTACCCAGGCCAATTTTCAGCTTTCAGGACTGTCACACTTTGAATGACAATTGCATCACTGTACCCAAATTAGCGTTTTATCATTTTTTTTTAAACAGATAGAGCTTTCTTTTGGTTTAAAAGAGGCTGAACATTTTGCAGGAAAAGAAAAACCCTTTTCTTACTTTGTTATAAAATTTTGCAAATAAATAATTTTTCTTTTTCACTGTTGGGCACTAATGAGGTGACACTGATATGCTACACTGATAGAAACTGATATGCTGCACTGATGGACACTGATGGGGCTGCACTGATCAGTTCCCTGATTATCAGTGTTAATGTCCCCTTCCACAGGATAGCCGGTTATCGGCTTTCCTTTCCTCACACAGTGACAGCGCTGAGGAAAGGCAATGCCAATAACCGGCATTTGTTTACATGTGATGAGCTGTGATTGGCCCTTTACCTCAATCAGTGATCAGCTGTCTCCAATGGACACAGTGATAACAGAGGGCACCCTGGGGGCATGGTTCTGTGAAGATGGCAATAGATGCCCTCCCAGAACTGGATGACTGCACTGTAGCTGTCTTTTAGCTATAGCCAGGTCTAAAAATGGTTAAGAAAACGTTTAATTCCTGCTCCTTCATATTTTTTTGATCACTACAGATGAAAACAAATGTCCATTTGATTTCTCTAACAATTAGAAAATTAACTACTTGCCAACCAGCAACGTACCAGTATGCCACTGGATCGGAAAGGTGATATCAAGCTGCAGCGATGACCAAAGTATACTTTTTTAATAGCCCCGCGATGCTGAACAAAGTAAAACTAATCAGAGCGGCTAAAAAGCCACTGGATTACTTTCACAGGAGGTGGGAGGGCATCCAACCCCCCCCCCCCCGTCGCTGGCTTTACCGGGCTCTCCTGTGTTATTGGGGAGCCTGATAAGGATTGGTGGCATTTGATTCCTGGGACACAGTGAGAGGAACGGATTTTGTTCCTCCCACTGTGTGACATCAGAAACTGGAACCAACAAGGATTTGGTCACTTGTGGTTTTGGTCTCTTGTAAACAGGCCATTACCGGCTTGAACAAGCATCTGATCAAGCTGATCTTGGTTTGATTAGATGCTTTTGAAGGCAGAGGAGAGGTCTGGGGTCTAATAGACCCCAGATCTCTCCATAAAGAGGACTTGTCATGGCCCATGCTATCACAAGGGATGTTCATCTCTTCTGATATCAATAAAAGAGATAAAAAATGTAAAGAAGCAGTGTAAATGTTTTTAAATAAAATAAATTATACAATTTAAAAAAATGTAAAGTGCTCCTGTCCTCCCCCATGCTCTCAAGCAAAGATGAATACATACGTAGGTCGCACACGCATATGTAAACCTATGTGTTCACATGTGAGGTATCGCTGTGGACGTTATAGCAAGAGCAATAATTCTAACACCAGACTAAACTGGTAGCCTCTAAAGGCTTATAAAGCATCATCTATGGAGATTTTTAAGTACCATATATGACGAATATCGTATCAGATCACTGTCCTCCTCACTCGTGACAGAGGACTGCCCGATCTCACACAGCGCTTGTCATTAACGTAACAATGCCACTCTCAGCTGCATCCAGCACAAAGATTTTCCAGCTTGCGGGACCACCATCCAAGTGCCAGCAGCTGGAGAGTGATTGTCACTGGGCTAATTTAAGCAATTAACCCTTTCATTGCAACCACTGACCGTTGATCTACGGAAGAGTCAGAGCTTCCACCAATTAGCAATACCAATTAAGATTTTAAAATAATCACCTGTAACACACTCTGTCACAATAGACAGGGATATTCAGATGATTTATCCTAAACAGTAGCACTCTTCAAAGGAAAAGGTTTGTTATAGCTTGCATTAAGAGCTTTAGGGACAAAATTAACACTTTTCAGAATACGGTTTAAAAATGAAAAGGTCAAGATTGGTGCAGATAAAATATTTACATAAAAAATGATGTTACAAAGCAATAAAAGACATAATATACAGCAGCAAAGAGATTAGGCAGAAGGGTAGGGAGAAAGATACTTGCAGTGAATGTCCGTGATTGAACAGAGATTTGTCGATGAGTCCAACAGGTTCTCAGATGTTAGTTCTTTGATGGTAAGGTGAGAACTGAGGACTGTCCTGTCTGTTCCCTTTTTCTCTGGAAGCAAAGGGGTGGAGCCACATGCACCTGAGCACTCACATGGATAAGGAGGGTCCGTGGGCTGTCCGGGGCGGACTGTGGAATACCAACCCTCCCTGATATGCAATTTTCTGTATTAATATCATATCTCAGAATATAATCACGGTGCCGTACCAAAACTAAGGAATTCTAGCTCAGTATAAAAGTTGCAATAAAATAAGTCCAAACACGACAGGTTGTAAATATTCAGTCACTCTAGCAGGGAAAGAAATGACCAGTGGTTCCCCATATGATCGGACTCATAGATGTTTGGACTCAGTTTGTTCAGTGTAACATTCCACATTCAACAATGTATTTTTTATTAGGATGTCACGTTCTGTCTGGAGTTATAGAACATGGGTGAATTCCTAGGTTTTGAATTGATTAGGGGTGTCTGAGAAGGTCACATCTGCTTTAATTCCTCTTTTTTCCGACACTCATTATTTCAAGGCATCCTGTGTTATTTTCTTAATGGATCTGGTTTATGGTGTTATTATAAGGCCTGCAAGTAACCCCAGTCACCTTGGTGATTTGTAAAAAATGAGCCAGGCATTCCTCTCCTGAAGGGAGGGGGGAAACGAGTGAGGTAATTGGCAGTGTGACCGTCTTCGTAGGCTAAAACCGTCATGGCAGATGTTTGAACAAAATGGTTGCCAGTTTTCGTGTGTCCAGCACGTGATATCATTACACCATAGTTTGGCAACATTTCACAAGCGTGTGCAACTTTAAAAAGTTAGATATCTATTTACTTGGCATAACATCATCTTGTATATTTTAGCAAACAGTTAGGTATTGTATTGTGATTTTGTGCATTAAAATTCACTAAAGTGTAGGTTTTTTGTTAAATTTAAAAAAAATATATTTTAAAAAATAGAATAGGGGTGGGCACCCATGAGGAACATGTATCAATGGAAAATCATTTTTAAAAAATTCCTTTCAGCTAAGAGCAGTGATTTTGTTAAACACCTGATTTGAGACATTAAAAAGACAAAATTCCTTTAAGTAACATGCCTGGAGATTCCCAAATCCTGCCTGTGAAGGGGTGAATCTCTGTGATGTGCAGAAAGTGCTGCAAAAACATTTACAAAGAAAAGTATTTAAAATTGCCAGCAAATTATTCCTCCAGACCCATCCAAGAGTCTGCTATGCATTTTTAGGGGGGTCTTTGGTGGGATATGTTTTTTTAACCACTTCCCGACCGTGCGCCGCCTGTTTACGATGACAGCGTGGCTCTATTCCATGAATCGCCGTATATAGGCTTCGATTCATGGACGCGCAGTTAAGGGGCGAGAGCGCGCGTCATTTCTGGTTCCTGGCTAATAATGTAGACTCCTCGTCAGATATATCTACTCTGCAAGTCAGCAGCATCCCATTGGAAATAATCCCTAATTTGCAAGGGAACAACTTTAATAATTCTTCAGGGACAAGCCCCTCGCTGATAGGTCCCAAACTGCACAAAAAAAGAAAATTTGATGAAGAGGGAAGCGAGGAGGAAGAGGAAGACAAGCAAAAAAGGGTCAAACTAAAAATACTGTAGAAATCTTTAATCTCTCATCCCATATACTCACAACATCAGAAATATCCCCATTACAACAGGGCTTGAACTTTGCCCCAACCGCTTTTCCCAATTCTTTTACCATTTGCAAAGATCTCAATGCATTTGTTCGAAATCTTACCCTAAAAAGACATTTCTCCATCCAAGCTCAACCCCCCCCAAGTCACCCACAGTTTCCACTACAAACAATTCCCTGACCAGTATGGACCTGAAAGGGTTACACATCCTAGAGGAACTATATCTCGAGACCTTATCCCCTACACAAGTGTTCCCCAACCCTGTCCTCAAGGCCCACCAACAGGTCAAGTTTTCAGGATTTCCATTAATTTGCACAGGTGATTTGATCAGTTTAACTGCCTTAGTAATTACCACAGCTGATATATCTGAGGGAAATCCTGAAAACATGACCTGTTGGTGGGCCTTGAGGACTGGGTTGGGGAACACTGCCCTACACTATAGATCCACCCTCTTCTCTGTCCATAAAACACACCAATTTCAAACCTAAATCCATTTTTAATCCCACACATAACAAAGGCCCTTATCTCTAAACATTTTATAAGTTAGTATACTGGTCCAAATGTTTAAGTCTATACCCTCCAACAAATTGTACACCTCCAATCTCACTCTGCAAGAAAGACAAGGCACCGTCATTCAATACAAAGTTACATATGTAAAAGAGGCTCACAGGCTCCTCTCGGACACTGATACTTATGTCACATTATGCTCTGACCCATCACTGAAGTTTGCTAAAGAGGCCCGCACCCTCACAACCTAAGCTAAGGAACTAGGTATCATCACTAAACCAGAATTTGCGTTTTTCAACAAAAATTTTAACAATATCCCTTATTTTTACCACATTCCTAAAATACATAAAAACAGTGAAAACCCTCCTGGCGGACCTATTGTGGCCGCAATGGGTAGTCTCACCAGCCCTTTTTCTCAATTCATTGAGGTATTTCTCCAGCCCCTAGCACAACAACTACCGGCCTATATTAGGGATGGGGCGGATCTTTTAGACAAGCTACAGCATTACTCCTGGGAGCCCATGTACAGGTGGGTGTCCCTGGAAGTAAATTCTCTCTACACTTCCATCCCACACCACGTTGAATTAAGAGCTATCTCACACTTCTTGGCGAATGATTGTTCTATTCACCCCATACAAGCCCAGTTTATCTTAGACTCAGTAGAGTTTTGCCTGACTCACAATTTCTTTGAGTTTGATGGAGAATTCTTCCTGCAACAGGTTGGCACCGCTATGGGAGCCAATTTCGCTCCCAGCTATGCCCACCTCACTATGGGCCTCTGGGAAACATTTAACGTCTGGCAAAAGAACCCATATACCTCCCATATAGTTTTCTATGGGAGGTATATTGACGACATTATCATAATTTGGGACGGCCCAGAGGTGAAAATAAAATCTGTAACCCAAAGCCAGTCTGCTTCGTCACCCAATATCATATGAAATATAGAAAAATGGAAAAAGTCCTGGCCAAACACTGGCCCATTCTATTAGAGGATCTTCACCTAAAGACCATTATCCCTGCTAAACCCAAGGTGTCGTATAGGAAAGCCTGCAATATCAAAAACATGATAGCCCCTAGCAAGCTAAAAAAAACGTCATCCTTGGGACCCAACAAACTTTGCTTGATTCCTCTCACAGGTATGTTTCAATGCCAGAAAGCTCTATGCCTTACCTGTAAGCACATTACACATGGTGAGAAGCAGTTCACCATCAAGGGCAAAACATACCCTATTTCACAATTTTGCAACTGCTCCACCGACCACATAGTCTACTGCCTTTCCTGTCCTTGCAGCCTCTACTACGTGGGTAGAACCATTAGTCCACTAAGGAAAAGGTTTGGCGAGCATCGGAGATTCGTGGAAGGTGGTGGCGACAAGCACAGTATCCCCAGGCATTTCTCTGAATTTCACGCCCAATCCTGTAATGGCCTCAAGGTCTGGTCAATGAGTCAATACCCCCTACACTTCCACCGGCAGAGCGTTTCAAATGCTTCTGCCAAAGTGAAGTATTCTGGATATACCATTTAGATCTCCTGTTTCATGGAGGCCTCAATGAAGAAATTGAAACCAATGCCTTAATCTAATCCCACATAGTTCTTGATTGTCACAGTGTACATATGTAGAAGGACACAATGCAGGTGTTCACAGCATACACGTACATAGATATGTGGGTGTATTCTTGTATGCCCATGCTTATATACAGAGCTAACCTTTCACCCCATAGGTTCCCAGCAACACATGTACAGCAGGCTTGCACATGCAAGAATACATAAATTGATATATCTATAGCCACAATCACTCATATGTAGAGGTATATCAATATATATATATATATATATATATAAAACTAATATGTACTTGTATGCTAAATGCCAGCATTTGTCGAAATATAGGAATGTTATTATTTATCATGTATAATGTTCTGTATATTATTGTCCATTAATAATATTCCCCTATATGTTCTCTCCAAGCTCTCCATTGGTCACTGTGGCCATCCGTTACACTTTTATCCTCAAATAGTAAGTCATTTACACTTCTAAATACAGACATATAAATCAGTGAAAACTAATGATACGTCTAATCCCCAACACACTTGTTTTTAGGTACGTTGATTAAAGATTCTCTCCTTGTTAAGCTGTAATTGGCTCTATCAACACTGTTACCTAACATATACATATTTCCAAATTTTACTATATACTTCCACTGAGTCCCTTGTGATATATCTTAAGATTGTGTTTGCTCAATTGTATCCATGTCGGGAACGTCCAAAAGGGGCATGCACCATTATTGCACGCCACCGCAAACTTGCCCATAAGCAATCCCTTTTCCAGTATGGCGCCTATTAGGTCTGAAGAAGGGGCGTAGACCTCGATAACGCGTCACCGACATGCCAATACGCTGGAAGTGACGTCCGGAGATCGCATAGCAGAGACCAGGAAGCGCCGGGAGTCACCGGTGTTTACACGAGCCACAGCATTGCGACCAGGACTGAATACCATCCACACTTCCAGGACTAGCTGGCGAATACACTGGACATAGCTTGCAGTGGCTTACACTGCACCACTGTTACCCACTCCATGTTTGTGAGTAGTACTTTTTATTCTCTTAATAAAAGATTTTACCAACAGTTTACATTTAGAGGCGCACGTGCCTGTGTTTCTTTCCTGTCTCTTATAAATGCATTCTCCTTCTCGCATGGTGCTGCCCTTGGATTAACCAAACTTTTATTCACCTGGTCTGTTTCAGCCGGACTGTCAGTCATACCCAGCCCCTTCCCTAAGCTATGCTTAGCTGCGCCCACAATACCTCCATTTGTATAAAAGGTCAATGACTTTCTGGACTCCTGACAGACCCTTGCATCTTTTATCCAGTGCTGCACTGACGTTTCTGGATTCTGAGTCATGGGGAAAGCAAAAGAATTGTCAAAGGATCTGTGGGAAAAGGTAGTTGAACTGTATAAAACAGGAAAGAGATATGAAAAGATATCCAAGGAATTAAGAATGCCAATCAGTGTTCAAACTCTAATCAAGAAGTAGAAAATGAAGGTTCTGTTTAAACCAAACCACGGTCAGACAGACCAACTAAAATTTCAGCCACAACTGGGATTCTTGCCAAGAGGAATGGGCAGCTTTACCATCTGAAAATTCAAGCTGTTATTGATGTTAAAGGGGGCAATACACATAATACATCCACACTAAACCAGATTCTATTTTGGCTGATTCTCTCCTAAAAACTTTGATGGCCCATAATTTCCTTGAATTAAACTGTGACAAGACTGAAGTCATGCTTATTGCCACCCCCCATCAATTACGTAAGGCCAGTCCTGATAGCTTATCTATAGATGGCACTGTACTTGAACTTCAATCTAAATTGAAAAATCTAGGGGTGATATTTGATGCTAGTTTAACCACATGTACAAAACATTGTCAGAACATCTTTTTTCCACTTGAGAAACATTGCTCGGCTGCATCCAATGCTATCATACACTGGAGCTGAAAAGCCGATCCATACACTTGTATTCTTGAGACTTAAAACGGTTGTATACCCCCTAATGTTATTTTTACCTACAGGTAAGCCGATAATAAGGCTTACCTGTAGGTAAAATGAATACCTCCTAAACCTACACGGTTTAGGAGATATTCGCTCTGCATGCAGCCGCCTGACGTCACAGCGCATGCGCTCTGATGATCTGGCAGAGGCTGCCGGAAAATCAGAGCTCGCTGCCGGAACAAAGATCTTCTACACGCATGTGCGGGAGTGACATCTTGCGGCTCCAGCCACTCACAGCCGGAGCCACGTACCCGGAAGAAAGAAGAGGGGCATCATGTTGGCTCCCTCAGCGCTGAACGTGTCGGGCTGCAGGGGCCTCGTTCTAAGGTAAGTATTTCATAATGTGTTAGTATGTGATGCATACTAACATATTATGCTATTGTCTTGCAGGATTTTTTAATTTTTTTTGGTGCGGGTTTACTGCCGCTTTAGCTACTGCAATGCTCTACTTGCTGGTGTATCTAAATCCACAACAAATCGACTTCAATATGTTCAAAATTCTGCAGCCAGAATCCTGTCTAGGTCTGGTACATGTGATCATATTACCCCTGTTCTGGAGTCCTTGCACTGGCTACCCATCCAGTTTCGCATAGACTTTAAGATCCTCTTGCTCACCTACAAGGCTCTTCATGGCTTAGCACCCCCTTATCTCTCTGAACTTTTTTCAACTTACTCCCCCCCTTGTAACCTCCGCTCATCAAATTCTGGTCTATTGTGTGAACTCCCTACTCACCTACACTCAATGGGGGACAGAGCCTTCTGCTACCCTCCAAAACTCTGGAATTCACTTCCTAAGGATGTCAGAGTCCTCGTCTCTAAACTCATTCAAATCAAGTCTAAAAACATTTTTCTTTAGACAAGCTTTCACTTAATTGTCCCTTTTCCCTTATTTTATGTAATCCTGTTTATTTCTTGTGTTTTTCTTGCATAGCGCTTTGAGAAGCCCCCTTTAACCCTTTGAGGACCATAAGATTACCGTCATCAATATAAAATAATTATAAAACATGGGACAAATACGTCCCTTGGTCCTCAAAGGGTTAAAGGCACAATATAAAATAAAGTTTTTTTATTATTATTATTATTATTATTATTATTATTACAAAGGAAACCCAGCTGCATCCTCCTGACTGTCCAGACTATATTGGAACAAGTAGAAAAATTGTTTGGGACCTTGTATTCCCACTCTTTAAAAAGGGTTATCATCTATACATTGATAACTACAGTGGATCCTTGGATTACGAGCATAATCCTTTCCAGGAGAATGCTTGTAATACAAAGCAGTCGTATATCAAAGCATGTTTCCCCATAGGAAACAATGGGAACTCCGTTAATTCATTCCACAGTCACTGCTTGTCTATGCAGTACTGTGTATGGCCACATGTCCAGGGGGGCGCCCGGTGCATGCAATACCGCATGTGGCCAGGTTTTTGGGGGTGCTGGTGAGCCTCTAAGATATTGGGATTACTCAGCAATGCTTGGAAAGTGTTCACACCAAGGTTCCACTGTATTATACCAGCCTACCCCTTTTCCACAACCTTTACCACTAGCATGTGGCACAGTGAGAGCTCATAGCAAGGGCTTCCCACAAAGGCTGGTGAATACAAAGCTAAAAAGAGCAGAGTCAGTGAGTTTGTGGAATTAAGAAGTTTTGGCTATTTCCATACTCAGGAGGAGTAGCAGAATGTATTTTGGGGTGTACAGTGTCTCGAAAAAGTATTCATACCCCTTGAAATTTCCCACATTTTGTCATGTTACAACCAAAAACGTAAATGTATTTTATTGGGACCAACACAAAGTGGCTCATAATTGTGACGTGGAAGGAAAACAATAAATGGTTTACATTTTTTTTTTTACAAATAAATATGTGAAAAGTGTGGCGTGTATTTATATTCAGCCCCCTGAGTCAATTTTAGAACGAGTTTCGAGCAAACAGAAAGGACATGTGCAGAACCTTTGGCACCTTCCAGTGTGGATCTTGCTCATACTGGATAGACACATACAGTACATGTGGAGTTTCCCAACAGAGTTACATTTCATCCCAAACATTATGCCAATTGCCGCACATCTGGAGTGGTGTATCTACTCACATGCAAATACGAATGTTACTACGTTGGTAAAACCATACAAGAATTCTGGAAACATATTTACAAACACATAGTCCGCATTTGCAAAAAAGACCAAAAATTACCAGTGAGTTGCCATATGGCATTGGTACACAGCGACTCCACTCCCAAGGTGTCATTCTTAGTGCTAGATAGAATTCATTCTAAATAAAATTCTTTTACACTATGAACTGAGGTGGACCTATCACCTCAATGCCACTTCACCGCTGGGTTTAATTTTAGGCCTTTTCTTCAAGAGTTTAGCTCAGGGGATTGTGAACTCCAATTATGAATTCACTTTCCATTTTGCTCATTCTATCTATAACAGGCTCACAGTGCCCCCACAAATGCTTAATCTACAAACTGAGGTCTGTAGGCATGGACCATAGGGTTTGTTCATGGATAAAAGGGGTATGTCCAAAGGGTGATAAATAACATGTACTCAGAATGGTCTGGAGTGGTACCTCAAGGCTCTGTCCAGGGACCAACTGTTTTTTATTTATAAATGATATAGCAGATGGGATAAATAGCTCAATCTCAGTGTTTGCAAGAGGACTAAAATAATGGGGTGGGCAACTACATGGCAAATGTAAAGTAATGCACTTGGGGGTAAAAAATATAAACACAAGTTACTCACTAGGGGGAGAACCTTTGGTGGAATCCTGGATAGAGAAAGATCTGGGGGTCCTAGTAGAAGACAGACCGAGCAATAGCGTGCAATGTCAAGCTATAGCAAGCAAAGCCAGCAGAATATTGGCATTTATTAAAAATGGGATTCACTCCAGAGATAAAACAATATTTCTCCCACTCTACATGAGTCTGATTCGGCCACATCTGGAGTATTCCATCCAGTTCTGGTCACCAATAGAGTTGAGCGAACACCTGGAAGTTCGGGTTCTGCTGGTCCGTCCGAACTTCGGGACAAAGTCCGGGTCCGGGTCCAGACGGAACCCGAACGATCGCACGGACAACGACTGGGCCTGAAACAGGGCTTCAAGCCTGCCTGGTCGTCTTGGGCTTGAAGGTCCACAAGCGAGTTGAGATAACCACTGGTCTTGACCTACCTTATGAGGTCTACACCGGCTTAGTCTGAGTACATCTCACCCTCTTTATAACAAAATAGAGACCTCACTTAGGGTAAAAATTATTTACGGTTATAAGACGACCGAAACGAACGATATCGAACTGTAACGTGCGATAACGAGCCAGACAGAAGATGATCCTGGGGGTCTAGAAAGAGATAGGTCCTAAGGTGGTTTCCAAGAGGGGGATCACTCATTGAACACAAATATAAAAAATGGGGGTTCACGTAATGAAATGTAA
>BLSH010534252.1:100022-118054 GCA_018402905.1 Glandirana rugosa | reverse complement strand
TCTGCTATCTGTCCTCAGAGCAACAGCACAGACAGCAGTAGTAAAGTAATCTATCTCAGGATGCAGGATCAGGTCTTAAAATGGCTAAAATCTGTCCCTCACGCCGTCAGCTACCTTTCCCTACACTAACCCAAGGAGCATGTGACTGCAGCACTGTGACTCCAGCTTATAAAGAGGCTGGGTCACATGATGCACCGGCCAATCACAGCCATGCCATTAGTAGGCATGGCTGTGATGGCTTCTAAGGGCAAACCAGTGAAACGCTTGTTGATTGGCTGCCCTGCAGCTTCTCAACACGTGGAGTAAAATAGCAGAACCCCGGACCGAACCCGAACGATTTTTGAAATGTCCGGGTCCGGGTCCGTGCCACGGACACTCGAAAGTTCGGTACGGACCCAAACGTTACAGTCCGGGTTCGCTCAACACTAGTCACCAATCCTCAGGAAGGAGGTGCTGGAACTAGAGAGAGGGCAGAGGAGAGCAACAAAATGAATAAGGGGTCTGAAGGACCTCAATTACTAGGAAAGACTACAAGCACTAAACTGATTCTCCCTGGAGAAGAGATGCTTGAGATGAGATATGATAGCAGTATACATATATTTCAATGATGAACCCAGCGTAGAAAGGAAACTATTCAGTCTCAGGGAGTGTAAGAGGACACGGGGCCACACAATGAGACTGAAGGAGAAGCGGTTCAACCTTAAACTGCGCAGGGGGTTTTTCACTGTTAGAGCGGTGAGGATATGGAACTCTCTTCCGCAATCTGTGGTGTCAACGGGAAGTATTGATAGTTTTAAAAGACTCTTGGCGGTGCATCTTAGTGAACACAACATACAGGGATATGGGACATGATTATTGACACAAACACGCACACGTTGATCTGGATAGACTAGCATCTTTATCTAACCTTACCAACTATGTCACTATGTAACTATGTACATTCAGCTGTCAGCGTTTTTTTTTTCTTTAAAACTCGGATGCGGTAAGATACCACTTTGTGAATGGAGCCCAGTGTGTCCATCTTGCATGTGAGCATTTCCTATAGAAATATGCATTTAAAGTTTGTTCTAAACTTGTTTTTCCTGTATTGTGTTTTAATACTATTTGTAGAAGAATTAGGGTCTCAGAGTCACATAAATTTGTAAATTGTAGACCTTACCTCTCAGCTCCGGAGTCAGTGAGTGTCCACATTCGTCCAACAGAATCTGATCCACCAGACATTTACCTATAAGAAGGAATTTAAGATGAGTTATGTACGATTGAAGCTGACCTTTCACATGCAGAAAATTAAACATTAGAATTATCTTATGTCTATATGGCAAAATATAACTTAATTTCTATGTTACATATAATACACTGTATGACAGTAGGTTCTCCATATTCTGATGAAATATAAATAATTAGAAATGATCTAATTAAGATAGTGTTCTGAATAATCTCCCATATCACCTCTCTCACGCTTCTGCTTCTCCTAACTTCTGGAGATATTTCCCCAAATCCAGCACCACCATCATTTACCTTTGGACAACATACCCGGCACCTCCAATCCTCTGACAGCAGCCTCAATCCACACAATCTAACTTCTAACTATTCCTCTTCTGCCTAGAACTAGTCTCCACTTCTCCTGTGTCCTTTGGAATGCCTGCTCTGTTTGTAACAAACTTACCACCGTCCATGACCTATTTATCACAAACTCCTTTCACCTAATTGCAATTACAAAGACCTGGCTTCAAGTTTCTGACATTTCTTCGTCGGCTGTCCTCTCCCATGGTGGCCTCCTGTGGACTCACTCTCCCAGGCCTAGTGGACGGAAAGGAGGTGGTGTTGGATTCCTCCCATACCCTCAAAGCACTTTTCAAGTTCTCCTCATTTGAAGCTTGCTGTATTCGTCTATTTTCTCCGGTTTCGTTGAGAATTGCTGTGATCTATCGTCCTCCTGGACCGGTGTCAAGCTTCCTTGACGACTTCTCTGCCTGGCTAACCCAACTTCCTTTCTTCTGAAATAACAACAATCATTCTTGGCAATTTCAACATCCCTGCTAATCTTAACACTCCTGGTACTTCTAACTTTCTGAGGCTAACCTGCTCTATTGACCTAAAACAATGGACACATGCTTCTAATCACTCTGATGGCAACTGCTTTGACCTCATATTCTCCTACCTATGCACTCCATGCAACCTCTCCAACATTCATTTTCCTCTCTCTGATCACCAACTTATTAATTTCACTCTCTCCTTGTCTTCCTCCTCCTTGCCTTCCATCTATCAAACAATTACCCGTAGAAACCTTTGCCATCTTAACCCTTCACTTCTTTTTTTTCTGCTACAGATTGTCTCTACGACAAAATCTCATCCTTGTCCTGCCCCAACCTGGGCACTTCTATATACAACAGCTCACTGTCATCCACCCTAGATACCTTCGCCCCCCTCACTACACACAGAATAAGGCCCTGATCGCTACAACCCTAGCAGACAGACCATACCAGAAGCCTCAAAGAAAAGAGCTACAATCTTGAGCGTCTGTGGTGTAAGACTAAGTCACAGCACAATTTCAGCCAATATAAATCTGCCCTCCAAAAATACCATTCCTGCCTCCACTGCCAAACAGACCTACTTTATCACTCTTATCAACAACCTCTCAGGGAGCCCCCGTCAACTCTTTTCTACCTTTAACGCTCTACTTCGTCCTCCATTAACTCCACCCACTAACTTACTCACTGCCCAGGAGGTTGCTAATCACTTTGAAAAAAAAATAAGATTGACACAATTCGTCTCGAGATCTCTACTCTACAGATTTCTCACTCCCCTCACACTTTTTGTCCTCCTGCACAATCAATACTCTCGTTTAACCCAGCTACTATAGAGGAAGTCACTAAACTTCTCTCTAACGCCCACCTAACCTCCTGCCCCCTAGACCCTGTTCCTTCTCAAATACTACAGTCACCCTCTGACTCTATCCTACACTCTTTAACTCATATCTTCAACCTCTCCCTCTCTACTGGCATCTTCCCCAACCCTCTAAAACAGGCACTAGTCACTCCCATACCAAAAAAGGCCACACTGGACCCCACCAATCTTAACAACCTAAGACCCATCTCCTTGCTCCCTTTTGCCTCCAAAATCCTTGAACGTTTAGTCTACAACCGACTGAGTGACCACCTCACTGAAAACAACCTTCTTGATCCCCTTCAATCTGGATTTTGTCCACAGCACTCCACAGAAACTGCCCTCCTAAAACTCACAAACGACTTACTAACAGCAAAAACCAACGGTTATTATTCCATATTCTTACTCTTGGACCTCTCCACTGCCTTTGATACAGTTGATCACCCCCTCCTCCTCAAAAAACGAAATTTGCTTGTCTCCATGGCTGTGCTCTCCATTGGTTCAAATCTTACCTATCTCAACGCACCTTTAGTGTCACTTACAACTCCACTTCCTCCTCTCCATCTCCTCTTACCGTAGGGGTCCCCCAAGGTTCTGTCCTTGGACCCCTACTATTCTCGATCTACACGTCCTCCCTGGGTCAGCTGATAACCTCCCATGGCTTCCGCTATCATTTATATGCCGATGACACCCAAATCTCTCTCTCTACCCCTCAGCTCACCCCATTAGTCTCCTCACATATTACTGCTTTAGTAACAGACATATCAGCCTGGATGTCACAGCACTTCCTCAAACTGAATCTATCTAAAACTGAGCTCATGATATTTCCTCCCCCACGTGCCCCTTCCCCGACTTCTCTGATAAGATCAATGGCACAACTATTAGTGCGCACCCACATGGCAGGGTGCTAGGGGTAACCCTAGATTCTGAACTGTCCTTTCAGGACCACATCCAATCCCTGTCCAAATCATGCCGCCTCAGCCTCCACAACATCTCTAGAATATGCCCCTTTTTAACCAATGACACCACCAAGCTTCTAATTCACTCTCTGGTTCTCTCACCTCGACTACTGCAACTCTCTCCTCATTGGATTACCTTTGCATACATTATCCCCCCTTCAGTCCATAATGAATGCTGCTGCAAGACCTATCCACCTTACCAACCGCTCAGTGTCCTCCACCCCTCTCTGCCAATCCCTTCACTGGCTTCCACTCACCCAACGAATAAAATTCCAAATACTAACAATAATTTACAAAGCCATCCACAACTCTGCCCCCAGCTACATCTCTAACCTAGTCTCAAAATACCAACCAAGCCACCCTCTTCGGTCCTCCCAAGACCTGCTCTCCAGCTCCCTTGTCACCTCCTCCCATGCTCACCTCCAGGATTTCTCCAGAGCTTCTCCCATCCTTTGGAACTCCCTACCCAAAGCTGTCCGACTGTCTCCTAATCTATCCATCTTGATGATCTAGATGATCCCCGAAAACCTTTCTCTTTAAAGAAGCCTACCCTGCTTCTATCTAATACACTGTTTTACTTTTTACATCAGCTCATCCCCCACAGCTATTACCTTTTGTATCAATTGACCCTCCCTCTTAGATTGTAAGCTCTAATGAGCAGGACCCTCTGATTCCTCCTGTACCAAATTGTGATGTAACTGTACTGTCTGCCTTCATTTTGTAAAGCACTGCGCAAACTGTTGGCGCTATAGAAATCCTGTATAATAATAATAATAATAAGAGTATAGAATCATTACTATACTATCTATTTTGTAATTTAAAGTAGTAATACCCAAGAACAAAAGTGTACAATGCTGTAGCTTGTCAGTCCTTAGATGTAATGGCTGAATTCGTTTTTTTTTTTTTTTCAGGAATTTTTTTTCCCCCCTCTCCACATAGACAGATACTTTCACAGCTGTCCTGTGACACAGCAAGCTCTCTGCTAATGTATTTATAGCAACCTTCCCCAACACAAATTTCAGCCTGATTTTATCTCCTGTGTCTGAGAACTTGTCAGAAGTTATCATGCTGGTAACAGAAGAACAGAGCAGGAGAAAGCCACTGGACTTTGGAGAGAGATAAGAAAACACTACAGATATATGTGCCCAGCTCAAATTTAATGAATCCAGTTTACATCCACTTAAACGTTTGAATAAATTAACAGATACCGATTTAGCCGCTCTTGATGGTCTGAGGAGGCCTGCAATGCACACAAGTGCTCTGGTGATGGTGTACTCGCAGTTTTCCAGCATGTTACTCCTGCTTATAGCAGAAGTCCCATGAACTACTATTAGGTTGCACATTTTTATAGGGTTTTCTGAAAGCGCACCAAAGATGCAGCATGCGGGACTTTTGGTGCGCTTTCAGAAAATTTGGCAAAAATGTGCAACCTAATAGTAGTTTATGGGACTGCGGCTATAAGAAGGAGTAACATGCAAGAAAACTGCCAGTACACCATCACTGCAGCTAACCATACCAGTATGAACCCAAAGGGTTGTTCACACTTGCAGCAGGCATTGTCACTCCACTGAAAAGTGATCCATGCTCAGGTCCCTTTTTAGAGGCATTTGACAGGCAGTGAGGAGGTGATATCACATTCCCTCACTGCCTCTTTTAACCTCCTTAATGCCAATCCCTCAAGGTAATGGCATGGTGAGCCCACTTAAATGCATGTAGATAGAACCAAGTACTATTATAGCATGAAGAAAGAAAGCTCTATGCTTGCAGTTAAGGAAAGGTTCTGCTGAGGGACATCACTGAAAGAGGAGGAGGGAGAGAGATGGCAGGCAGGGATTGAAGGAGAAGTGGGAGAGTGCGGTCACAGTGCTGAGCTGCTCACTCACTCAGTAGTATCTGGAGGCTCAGTCAGCGACTTCATATTTTGGCTGCTTAACCATTTCCTTACTGGGCACTTAAACACCCTTACTGCCCAGACCAATTTTCAGCTCTCAACGCTGTTGTACTTTGAATGACAATTGCGCGGTCATGCTACACTGTACCCAAATTAAATTTTTATCATATTTTCCCCACAAATAGGGTTTCTTTTGGTGGTATTTAATCACTGCTGGATTTTTTATTTTTTGCTAAAAAGATGAAAAAAGACTGAAGATTTTTGAAAAAAAACAAAAAACAAAACAGTTAGTTATACATTTTTGAAAACAGGTAATTTTTCTCCTTCATTGATGTGCGCTGATGAGTCTGCACTGATGGGCACTGATAGGCTGGACTGATGGGCACTGATAAGGCGGCACTGATGGGCACTGAGAGTTGGCACTGATGGGTGGCACTGATGGGCACTGATAGGTGGCACTGAAGGGCACTGATAGGTGGCACTGATAGGTGATACTGATAGGTGGCACTGATGGGCACTGGTAGGTGACACTGATAGGCAGCACTGATTGGTGACACTGATGATGAGGCATTGATGGGCATTGATTAGCAGCACTGGTGTGCAAAGGTTGGTGGCACTGCTGGGCAAAGGTAGGTGGTACTGCTGGGCACTGGTAGGTGGCACTGTGGGCACTGGTAGGTGGCACTGATGGAAAATGATAGGTGGCACTGATGGAAAATGATAGGTGGCACTGGCAGGTGGCACTGGTGGGCACAGACAGCCATCTGCGGCTCTCTGTGTGAGGGACCAATGTTCCATCTGGCAGAAGCTGACGATGATCTGCTTTTTTCTCCCTCACGCTGTCAGCACGAGGGGAAAAGAAAACGATCAACGATCTTTTGTTTACATCACGTGATCAGCCGCCATTGGCTGACAGCTGATCACGTGGTAAGGGGGAGATTCCGGCCCCTTACTCCTATCTGTGATCAGCCGAGTATCATAGACTCAGTGATCACAGAGAGCGCCCTCCCGGCAAAGTAGGTTCTCGCTATAGCCATTATTTGTCTATAGCGTGGATATGAAGTAGTTCATTGAAAATTTCCTGCCCACACATCCTCTTCACATACATAGTGCACGGACGGGCTGCAGGGGGGGGGGGGGGGGCAGATTCAGCCTCTCCCATTCGTCTGGGGGGTGGAGCTGTGCTGTCCAGACGCTCATAGCTCAGGCTCAGTTAGAAGGGAAAGCCGACACTCATGTGAGAGATGCAGCCAACATCCCTAGTGCTAACTGCTAAAGCTACAAGTGCTGTAGCTGCTGACTTTTAATAATAGGACACTTACCTGTCCTGGAGTCCACCGCCACCAATCTTTACAGCTTCACGCCGGGCACCTTACTGCACATGAGCGAGGCTCCGCTGCGCTCTTCTATTGGCTGGGCTGCTGACGTCAGTGGCCGCGGCTGCCGGCCCGAGCTCCCGGATGTGTGGAAAGGACACCTGTCTAAAGATAGGTGTCCTCTTCCCCCTCCCCCCCCGAAAGGTGCCAAATGGGACACATGAGGGGGGGAGGAATCCAACCAGCGGAAGTTCCACTTTTGGGTGGAACTCCACTTAAGCATAAAGCTCCGTGGAAACCGGAAGTTCACAAGGGTAAACATCCCTCCTTGACATTTTTGTTTTGTTTGGTAATTGATTTTCGTCATAGTTTGTCAGTGGACGAAAATGTGGTGTATTTTTGTTTTGTTTTTTGTCGCTGGAAAAGGCCGCTGACGAAATTTTTGATGAAAGTGTTTTTGTTGACAAAATTAACGCTAGCAGTGGCGCTGGCGAAAATTGATGACCTAGAAAATAGATTCAGCAGTTATAACTTTCATATATGGGGCTTCCAGAATCAGTAACGAATGTTCAGAGTGCCACTACTGACCATCTATCCTCCTTGCCACCTGACTTACCTGAGCACAAGCTAGAGCTCGATCAAGTTCATAGAGCAGTCACTGCTGTGCTTCCCAATGGACCCCCTAGAGACATCATAGTCAAACCCCACTTTTATCAGGTGAAAAAGAGCATTATGCCAAGGGCCCTGGGCCTCATCTCCGTGTCACCTCCAACATCACAGAGATTGCATACCTCTTCCTCTTCTGGTAGGGGCAGATGTGAAAAACAACGACCAGTATCTTGTAGGGGCTTCCCTCAAGGGCTTGTAAATACCCGACTTAGACGGAGGAGAGAGTCTGCTTGAGAAACAGAGAATTGCTTGCAGTGAAGTGGAAGGACAAACGGGATGTTTTCCTCCTTTCTTCCATTCACACAGACACGACAAGCCAAATTGCAACAGTGACTGGTGTTGTTGAGAAGCCCCTTTATGCTCACGACTACATCCTTAATTGGGGGGTGGACTTCAATGACCAAATGATGGTGCCATACTTAATTTCCCATAAAACCAGACGCTGGTACAAGAGAGTGTCTGTATATTTATTACAATTGGCAGTGTTCAACACATTTGTACTATACAAAACATCAGGAAGAAGTGGATTATTCTTAAAAATTCGGGAAGAGATCATCACAGCCCTTTTGTATCCAGAAGGTGCTGTAGCCCAAACTCCCAATCCAGATGCAGTGAGCCAGCTGCTTACCCACTTCAGCCCCGGAAGATTTACCGCCCTTCACGACCAGGCCATTTTTTTGCAATACGACACTGTGTTATTTTAACGCACAATTGCGCGGGTGTGCGACACGGTACCCAAATAAAATTGATGTCCTTTTTTCCCCCCCACAAATAGAGCTTACTTTTGGTGGTATTTGATCACCTCTGCAGTTTTTATTTTTTTGTGCTAGAAACAAGAAAAGAGCGACAATTTTGAAAAAATAAAACAATATTTTTTACTTTCTGCTATAATACATATCCCAAAAAAATGTAAAAGAAAACAAATGTATTCATCAATTTAGGCCAATATGTACAGTATTCTGTTACATATTTTGGTAAAAAAAATCCCAATAAGCGTATATAGATTGGTCAGCATCTACACTTTTAATTTTTTTGTTTTGTTTTTACTGGTAATGGTGGCGATCAGCAATTTTTAGCAGGACTGCGACATTGCAGCAGACAAATCTGACCCCAAGTGACACTTTTTTGGGGACCAGTGACAACAATACAGTGATCAGTGCTAAAAAAAATGCACTGATCACTATATAAATGACACTGGCAGGAAAGGGGGTTAACATCAGGGGTGATCAAAGGGTTAACTGTGTTCCCTCAGTGTGCTTACTAACTGTATGGGGATGGACTAAAATGAAGTACATAGAGATCGCTGTCCCTGATTACTAGGAACAGGTGATCTCTATGTGCTTCCCTGTTAGAATGGGGATCAGCCTTGTTTACATAGGCAGATCCCCGTTCTGCCCCTCTGTCACTCTGTGTAGTGATCGCGAGTGGCTGGTGGACATCGGGTCCGCCGGACCCGCAGATTGGCTCATCCCCCGCGCAGAGGGCGAGCACATGTGTCCACAGTATCTACTGCACGAAATTATATACAGGTACGTTGTTTCGCGCAATAGAGCCGCCACGGTGCAGTATATATGCGGTGGGCGGTCTTGAAGTAGCTAAAAGGCATTTTCCAGATGCCATTCCCCCCCGACCCAAAAGTCACCCCAACAGACACAGAATAAGAAGAGACACCTGCTATTTTTGTTCCTCTTGACCTGGCCAACCTGGTCTCTGCTTCCGTTGCTACCACACACTAGTGGAGTATTAGTATAGGGTAAAGCAGGGCACAGTCTAGGGCACACATTCACACAGAGTCTTTAAAGATGTTAGTCAGGAAACCGGCTGTCGCATTTTTAGAGACCCTAGTATGGAACATTAACAGTTTACAAGTTACAAAAAAGTAAAAAAAAGAAAAAAGTAAAATAAATAAATAAACAAATCACAAAAATGGTTGTGTTTTTATTAAGTTAATGTTCTGTTCATACTGTGCTTTTATTGTTAACCATTGTTTGCTTTGCAGGAACGCCATTCAGCAACACTGGTCTGTTTATTCTGATAGCAACAGTGCGTGCTTTCAGAATACATATGTCAGTGATTGCAGCACTGTAGGAGGAGATTTCTCCACTGCAGTTAAAAAAAAGAACGTATATGCCCAAGCATGCGGAGGATGGGGTGGTCAGTGGGCAGATCGTACCTGTGCTTGAGCATATTTATTTTTTCACTCACTTTTTGGATTTTTTAGAAAACCTTGTGACAAAAAAATGAGATCTGCAAAATACTTACCATGCCTCTTATCAAATTCCTTGGGTTATCCACTTTCCGAAAAGGGATCATCTGGGGGGGGTGTTGCTATCTTGGCATTTCAGGGCCTCCAAAACTGTGATAGGTAGTGAGGAAGTACAATGAGTAATTTATGCCCTTAGACAGCCTGAAGGCTGTAGTGATTGTATTTCGAGGTCCTGCACGTGGCTAGGCTCCCCAAAAGTCTCACTTATGTGGTATCCCCATACTCAGGAGAAGCAACAGAATGTATTTTGGGGTGGAATTCCACTTATACCCATGGCAAGTGTGAGCAATATATCATTTAGGTTACAACTATGTGTAGATGTAGCCGAGTGCAGACTACAGTTATCTGGCACCGCAGACTTACTATCCACCTTCTTAGACTCTCTGTATTCTCCTAGTACTGGGCTCAGATTACATGCATCATAATCCTGAGCCAAGCAGAGAGTATTGTGGGAACTATGGGAGAGGTTATAAAGGGATCAGCAGACCAGGCCCAAGCCCTCTTGCTTCCTGGGTCACATCAAGTAAACACCCCCTTCGCTGCTGTGCGAGGGGACTGCGACCTAACACACGGCAACGCGGAGCTCTCAGCTCCGACCCATCCAGGTCTGACACCACTTGCTACACGAGGGGCACCACCGCAGCATCGCTGTAAATAGCAGGCCCAAACGACTCACTGTTCTAGCAGCCAGACCGTTATCTCAGCCTGTTCTGCAGAAGGAAGAATCAACTTGGATTGCTCTTCAGGAAGTTCCTACACTGTCTCCAGTTTAGACATTAATGGTTGTGTCAGCAAATTTACACTGTTATACAAGCTGTACACTCACTACTTTACATTGTAGCAAAGTGTAATTTCTCACTTTTGTGAGATACTGTATATATATATATATATATATATATATACACCAGGCTGTATATATTTTAATGCACCACGTCAAGTGTACTATATACCGTATGTACAGTGTACACTGATACGTATATATATATTATATTTTCTTCTCTTTTGGTACTTGGTACCAGACTGCCTTTCAAAGATGTACCCAGGCTTGACTACCTCCTTCTTCAGGGGTTGTGGTCAGGTGAGCACAGCTCTACACATATGGTGGACTTGCCCTAAAGTCTTATGATTTTGGATGAGGATTAATTCCCTTATATATTCGGTCACCATGGTCAGTATCACTAAAGGCGCCTGCATTGCCCTGTTACACAAACTGGTTGAAAGTATGCATGTCTGGACACACGTAAACTTTCATTTACTTTATGTTTTTAGTAGATAAAATCGCTATTGCTCCCACTTGGAAAAGCTTGATAATCGATATAGCCCGGATGAAGTGTAAGCTCATCTGGATTATTAATAAAAGATTGTAAGTGTCTTGCGGTGTAAACAAACACTTTTTTGAAAAGATTTGGACCCCCTGACTTACTTACAGGTTCCAGACGCACAGAGCTAACTCCTGGGTTTTGTGAAAGATGGATTCCCAGTCAAAATTACTTTCTTTACTTTAGTTCTTTCTTTTTCTTTCCTTTTTGACTTGTTCCTGTCCACTTTTTAATTCCCCTTCTTATGGTAACCTTGATCTAGCTGAGGCAGGTGAACTAGTCAGCCACCTTGGGCACACTGTTGCCTAGGGGGCACAGCCACTGGTTTCCCTACTAGCCTGGCCGGGGAACATGAGGGGCTGAAGACAGCCATCCTACACAGGGCAGGGGCACTGACTGACTCTCTGCTGGCCAATCCAGAGGAGTGGAGGACATCCGTCACTGCTGCTGTGGAGGAGGTCAGCAGCAGCTCAGCCTCTGAGTTGGCTCCCGGGAGTCGGAGGACAGCTGGGGCGGCAGAGGGCGTGGGCATCGTGTCTCAGGATGGAGAAGTTCTGCTGCCCCAGTGAGTCCGCTCTGAAAATCAGCACCCAGCTGTAGGCATCCATGCCCTAAGCAAGATTACCACCACCACCCTCCGCCACCCAGGCAGGCGGGATGGTGTTAGTCTTGCCCAGGACGCGCAATAGTCAAGCCCCGGCCCTGAGCTGAGGGGTTATGCTTAAGGCATTTGTAGGGAATGTGTTTCTGTATTTCATAACACAAATTATTATCTTGCAGAAGCTATGTATTGCTGGAGCTGCCGGCCCTTTGGGTCCTAAATATTTTTATAGTCGGATCTGTCATATAATTTTTCCATGTGGGTCTATTGCACAATTGAGCTGGTGTAAGCTGGTCTGATCCCATTATCCGATTTTCTAAGTGTACATTTTTTTTTTTTATGTTATCAGTAAGTTGATGTTCCTTCATAAGGAGTGGACTATTTTCTACCATGCTGATGGACTCATGTTCATTGATACCCTCATCTTTCGCATACTATGCTCTCTTCTGCACTCAGACTGGGCTCACTGAACAGTCCATCCCTGACATTATGGTTTACATGTGAACCTAGTACATTGCATGTGCAGTGCTATTTACGAGATTGTTTTGTTGTTATGTTTTGCCTTCCACTTGGAAAGAAAAATCAAATTAAAAAAAATTGAAATAGAAAAGGAAGGGTAAATGACATTTACCGGTGCCTTCCCTGCTCTCCATCCTGAAGATCCCTCTGTGTGTTTGTGGTGCTGCCAGTGGGAGAGGAGAGGAGGGAAGCCAGTAGTGCTGCGGGGGGGGGGGGGGGGACGACATGGGGGGGGGCAGGACAGTGGGGGAATCCAATAGTGATCAGTGTGGTCGGTGGGGGAAATAGCTGGGATTGATCTTTTGTGACTCACCCTGAATCTGCTGAATGCCAGCAGGAGGGAAGAGGAGAGGCAGGCTTTCAGCTGCTGCAGTGAGAGCCACAAATGATGGATTATTTCCCCCACCCAACGCACTGATCACCCACTCAAAACACATGTGATTCCCCCCTGCAGGGGCCCCTCATGCACCTAGGGCCCCTGGGCAGTGCTCAGGGGTGCCCATGCAATAAGACAGCCCTGCAAACAGGAGAAGTTTATTGTTAGGGCTTACTGTACATACACTTTACACTTTTTTGTAAGTGATATCTCCATTTCAAGGTGCAGCAGTGTGTAATTTTCTAAAACATAAGGTTGCTTCTTAGTAATCCATCAGCAATTGTCAGAGGGAAATATTTTAGCAGTTAGGAAAGCGCACATGCTGTTCCAGATAAAGACGGAGAGGGGTAATGTGGGCGAAATGGTTTACAGTCCACAAAAGATACATTAATAGAAATCATGTCTATGCTATTAAAAAAGCACACATTCCAAACTGACAGTGAGGTGTGTACAGAAATGGAAAAGAGAAAATCTATCAGAGGAACAGAGAGGGGAACAATGATAGTGGGAAGGATTGCTATGTATGTGTACGGGGTTTATCACTAAGAGTTCATGCACATGGCTGCCTGGCTCTTTACAAATGAAAATTTGGGGAATATTTCTTAACCTGGTAGCCAAGCCTGCTACATAGACTTCCATGGCTGCACACAGGTATACACTTGTAGGCAGGTCTATTTTCTTCACTGTAGGTGGTGCTCATCCGCAATGGCATTACAGTTGGAGCGGAGGTCAAATGGACCATGGTTTCTCTACGATTTCTTGGGTCACTGGAGAAGCTATCTGACTAAATGTTGGCAGCCATCTTGGGTCAGGCAGAGCCTATTTCCTGTCATCCAGGCCTGTCCCATTTTTTGCATGGGTTGTGTAGGGATAGGTCACCCATCTGACAGAGTCAGTGATTAGCGGTAGGGAGAAGTTTCAGAAGAGTAGGGTAAGGAGAGGGACACGCCATCCTTCCTGGAGACCTCCCCATTTGGGCACGGAGCAGGCAGGTCGCATTCCGCTCCTCAAGACAGATGCTGTCGGTACATTTAAGACCTGCTCTGCTATACATCGCTGTTGTATTCTGTGTGTGTTTCTGATCAGACACCTCCAGCTGGGCTTGTTGTGAATTTCTGAACTTTAAAGTGGATGTAAACCCGATTCATGAAATTTGAGTTGGACGCATCTGTCTGTAGTGTTTTGTTATCTTCAAATAGCTATGTCCTGTAGCTGTCTCTTCTTCTGTAGCTCTCTTATCAGCCTAATAAGTTCTCACTCCTTCTGGAAGATGGGACATAGAATTTAGGGCTCGCTTACAATTGCATCAAAACAGGGCGTCAGACACGCTTTCTTAAAGCTCTCTTAACACCAGTCAAAGCTCCTGTCACTAAATAAAATGGTTAGCTTACAGTCCTGTTTACACCTTGCGTTGGTTTTGCTTTGCTTCAGCTTTGCATAAAAAATTATACCCCATGTAGCTTTAGCCAGGCTTCAAAGACTCTTCAATGCCTCCATAGAAGTCTATGACAAAGCTTGTTTGTAGCTCGCTTGAAGCACCTGCGGCTTTTCAGAGGCTGTAATTCAGCTTTAGCTTCGCTTTGTTTTGGAAAAATTGCAGGTGTGAGATATCAACAAACACACGGGGCTTCAACAAAGCTTCAAAAGACCCTCCTTGAAGCACCACCGAAGCCTCATTGAAGCACCACCGAAGCCTCATTGAAGCACCACCGAAGCTTCAAAAACACATCATAAAAGCTTGTTGAAGCAGCAGGGGCTTCAATGTGCGTTGAAGCCAAAGCAAGTGTAAAGGAGCCCTTAGAGTCGAAGAAAGTTGCTAAAAACAGATTAGCAGGCTGCTAAACAAACACAGGCAACCTCTGCATGTGTGGGAAGGGGGTGTGTTCCTTTCCTCCAATCAGCTTTCTCATAGTCTCTCACAGTGTCTCACATCGTCTAGCAATCAACTCCTCCTAGATAGGAAGGAGGAAGTGGAAAATCTAACAGAATGTTCATTTCCTAAACACTGTATCAAAGTGAAGACAGACGATATACATGTAAGGCTTATATAGGGAGGTTTGTGTCATCCCTGTGTATCTTCTGAGGCTGTTCACTTCACTGGGTATATGTGAGGGTTTACATCCAAGTTAAATTTAATAAGAGGTCTGTTCCGGCAACTGAACTGTTTATTGTTGCTGTACTACACTGCACCTCCCCACACACTGGTACTTGCATAAACACTGGCATGACATTCTGCATTGTGGGATTTTGTCTGTACACATGCACATGTTTATGCAAGCACCAGCATATACCAGTGTACAGCCATGTACAACCATTGATGCAGCTGTACATAGCACCTGTGGCTCTTGAGTAGTGAATTACTGCCCCAGACAGCCGCATCCATGATCCCTAAGGCTGCATCCACACCTGAGCGACGCGTCTTTGAGCTTTTTCTGGCGTTTTGTTGCGCGACGTTTTTGACCACTTGTATGCAGAGTTTTTGGGCATTTTTGGGCTTTTGGCGTTTTTGTATTAGCAAATAGAGAAGGGATAAGCAATTAGTGGACCTCCAGCTGTTGCAAAACTACAAGTCCCATCATGCCTCTGCCACTGGGAGCCATGCTTGTGGCTTTCAGAGTCTTGCTATGCTTCATGGGACTTGTAGCTCTGCAACAGCTGGAGGTCCGCTAATTGCATATCCCTGCAATAGAGAATACTATATCTATTGCATCATTTGTTGCCAGGTAGTTCAGCATTTTTTAGCTCTTATTTCAGTTGAAAATTGCGCAAAAAAAGCCTGAATTTCCATTCATTCGCGTGACAAAATAACCTCTGCAACTTGTTTAACCACTTCAGCCCCGGAAGGATTTCCAGCTTTAGGACCAGAGCCCTTTTTGCGATTCGGCGCTGCGTCGCTTTAACTGACAATTGCGCGGTCGTGCCCAAACTAAATTTGCGTCCTTTTTTTCCCACAAATAGAGCTTTCTTTTGGTGGTATTTGATCACCGCTGCGTCATTTCTGATCGCCGCTATAAACAAAAGAAGAGCGACAATTTTGCAAAAAAACCCAAATTTCTTACTTTTTCCTAAAATACAAATCCAAAAAAAAAAATATAAAAAAAACATTTTTTTTCACCGTTTTTGGCCGATTTATATTCTTCCTCATGTTTGCGATAAAAAAAATCGCAATCGGCGTTTATTGATTGGTTTGCGCAAAAGTGGTCGCGTTTACGGATGATGAGAATTCATTTTTGGGGTTTTTAATTTTTTTTTTTTACTAAAAATGGCGGCGATCTGCGATTTTTTGCGGTACTGCGATATTTCAGCGGACATGTCGGACCATTTTGACACTTTTTTGGGACCATTGGCATTTATACAGCGATCAGTGCTATAAAAATGCCATTGGCAGTGAAGGGGTTAACCTGCAGGGGGCGCTCTAAGGGTTAACTATGTTCCCTGGGCGTGTTCTAACTGTAGGGGGACTGCACTATCTGGGGAAGGGAAGTGGTCACAGCCTTCACGTACAGGAAGGCTGTGATCACAGCCCTCCCCCCTCACACAGAGCGGAGGTCCGTGTTTACATACACGGACCTCCGCTCCTTCGCTCCGGGGGGGCCATCGCGGGTAGCCGGCGGCAATCGAAGCCGCCGCACCCGCTCCCTGGCCCTCCCCGAACACAGTGAGCGCGCGCACGCTCACTAAACTCGTTCCCGCAGCCGCCGTCGTATGACGGCGTTTTGCGGGAACGAGCCACTTTGCCGCCGTCAGATGCCGATCGGCGGTCGGCAAGTGGTTAAGCTTCAGGCGTTTTAGAGTGGAGATGTGAACCATCTCCATAGAGAATCATTGATTTTTTTTCCCGTTCATCATTTTGTAGCTTCAAGAAAATGCTCAGGTGTGAATGGGGTCTAACAAAGTATCTAAAAGAAGGGTTATTCTTCAAATAACTATCATCAATCATTAAGTCACTGAAAATGCACAATCTGTTACCTGTCTGTCTGATGTCATGAAAAATGGCCAATAAATTAGGATGAGGATGATCTTTCTGTAACATGTAGAGACATTCCCAGAGTCCAATCACAGCTTTCCTTCCCAGATCCTGAATATCTTGTAACAAGGTGTGAGAGAAGGAAGACGGGTCTTTTTCCATTGACAGGTATTTCTGTAAAAGAGATCTTATTATTGTTCTAAATCTGCTGTTAAAATATGTAGCTTCATTGCTATTTATTTTTTTAGGTATAAACAAAAACTGTTGGCTTTCATGAACAATCCATTCAGTAAAAAATCGGGTCATAAGGAAATCATTTTGGGCACTAATGACACATGCCTGACTTCTGCCTGACCTTTGTGTGCTTTTGCATACCGGTCCCTCCCAACACCACCTGAGAGCTATGGGCAAAAGAGAGATCTGTACCATTCACCTTATGTACTGCATTCTGCTAGAGCTAGACACACCGTGATTTTTTAACCTGATATTCATCTGTTATGATCTTCACAATTTTTTGGATTAAAGCTTTCAACTATCTGCAAGATGTCATTTGGATTGAGTCACTGCCTGCTAAGCTACTAGATTGTAAGTTAACCACTTAAGGACCACCCGCCGCAGTTATACTGTGGCAAGGGGGCTCTATTACGCGAATCACCGTAGGTGTACATCACTTTGTGTAATAGATATAGCGGGCGCAATGTCCGCCGGCCACCCACGATCGCTCCACACAGAAGCAGAACAGGGATCTGCCTATGTAAACAAAGCAGATCCCCGTTCTGAAAGAGGAGCTCACAGTGTCTGTCCCTAGTGATTAGGAACAGCGATCTCTCTGTTCTCCCAGCCCAGCATAACAAATACAAAAAAATGCATCTTTTATTATAAATAAAACAAGAAATAAAACCAAACAAAAGAATCAGACAAAAAAATCAAACCCCAAGAATCCTTCAGAGCGCAACAAAGAACCCCAAACTAAAAAAACAGACTAAGAAAACAAACCAAAATAAAGAACAAAATAAATATTATTTTCTACGTAAAAAAACATAAACAATACGACCCGACCCTCTTGTCTCTCTAGCGACAAGGATTAGTGATCCCTGTCTGTGACACTCGAGGAGAAAGTCTTGCCCCTAGACGAAACAAATGTATCCGTCTAGGGACAAGACGAAGACACACCTCGCTAGCACCCACCGGCCGCCTGTAACGCGGGCGATATAGATAATGTGTTTCACTACATGTGGATGCCACTAAGCGCATTATCTCGGG
>BLSH010534252.1:86920-99342 GCA_018402905.1 Glandirana rugosa | reverse complement strand
CTCTACTCTGCAAATAGTAGTTGCCTCCAAACCAAAAGTAGTTATGGTGCATTGCAAAATCTAGAAGGGACAAAATGAAGTCCCGCTGTTCCTTCCCCAGATCACCATCATGCAGAAAATGCTCAACCGCCTGCATCCCATGTTCGTGGGAGATAATAGTGTACAAGGACGATACATCAGCGGTAGCTAATATAAAGTCCTCCTCCCACTTGATGGTGTGCAGGAGATTGATAACCTGCATGGAGTCCCTGAGGTAAGAAGGAGTGGTACCTACCAACGGTTGCAAAAAGTGGTCAATGTACTTACCCACCCTGGATGTGACCGAATCCAAACCACTTACAATTGGCCTTCCAGGGGGGTGTACAGGGTCCTTATGGACCTTCGGGAGATAATATATGACCGGCACCCGGGGAGCCGTAGGTATCAGATAGGATTTTTCCTTTTTGGAAACAATACCTCCATCATATCCTCCCTTGACCAATGTTATTAATTCTTTCTTATATTTAGCCGTTGGATCACCGTTTAGGGGGACGTAGGTATCCCTGTCTGAAAGCAACCGGTTCATTTCCTCCTTATAGGCCTCAGTGTCCAAAATTACAATGCCTCCCCCCTTATCAGCGGGCCGGACTATAATGTCCTTACGCTGAATCAGGAGGCTGAGGCCCTTCTGAAACATGTGGTTCATTCTAGATCTTTTAAGGGATAAAGCCTCCACATCTTTAATCACCAAGTCTCTGAAGACCTCTAAAGAGGGAGCTAACCCCCCAGGAGGGTTAAAGGTGGAGGCATTGGATAAACCGGTATTTACAACCCCTGATTGATCGATATTACCCGGTTTAGGATGGGATATCAATGCCTATATCAATAATTCCTAGGGAGCCCTGTGGTTTTGATGCTGAAGGGTAGGTGTAACATATTGCACTTTGATGTGTTAGTTGCAATGTGTTGCGCTCTGAAGGATTCTTGGGGTTTGATTTTTTTGTCTGATTCTTTTGTTTGGTTTTATTTCTTGTTTTATTTATAATAAAAGATGCATTTTTTTGTATTTGTTATGTACATATAAGTTTTGTCCATTAGATGGCGGTGTTCTCTGGCTCGCTGTTCCGTTCTTATGATCAATTAACATAAATTAAAGTGGGTGTCATTGTTATATGGGCATTAAGCAATTTGCCCGTGTATGTCTTACCAGAGTGGGGGGTTGCCTCATCTATACATTGGAGGCTTCCCTATGTTTAGTGGTTCACACCATATCGTCACTGACCCTTAGCGGCGGGTTCATTTCCGGTTTGCTGGTTGTTGGTGAGTGAGTGTTGGAGCGCAGGTCATTTCTGCTCTGAACACGTATAAGATTGTCCGCCTCCGTCCGTCCGTAACCACGCCCCCTGACGAAGTCATTGTGTGACGAAACCGGTAGGGGAGGAGCTACCCGTACGGACGGAGCCGCGAGCGAGGTTAACACGGCCATCTAAGATGTGGGAAGTGCTGGACGCTTGCCACTACTAGTTTTAAAAGGCGCATTTCAGTCTGAGGACATGTGAGTGTAATGTTTTAAAAATTGAATAAATCCTTTGTCTATACGTGTTGCACTATGGATTGTTGTTTCTTTGCTTACATACGCTGTTGAAAGCGGAGCAAGAGAAGATAGTGGTCTGGTGAAAAACACACGGATTAAACCCTTTGGTTCATGCGTTGAAAGACCCCTGTAATAAGGGTCCACCTGAGGGGGTAAGAGGCAGTGTGTGCGGTG
This sequence comes from Glandirana rugosa, assembly GCA_018402905.1. Classification (NCBI taxonomy): domain Eukaryota; kingdom Metazoa; phylum Chordata; class Amphibia; order Anura; family Ranidae; genus Glandirana; species Glandirana rugosa. The sequence continues at coordinate 97,595 of BLSH010534252.1, read as the reverse complement.
ATGATCTCTGGCTTTATGAACTGGATTGAAACTTTCTTTGATGCCATTTGAAGAAACAGAATCAAGAGTTCTTTATTTAATATCAGATGGACTATTTATCAGCGCTACACCATTATGCCATAAATCTATCCCCTACTTTGTAGACGCTATGGGGTTGATTTACTAAAGCTTGAAAGTGCAAAATTTGGTGCAGCTCCACACAGAAACCAATCAGCTTCAAGGTTTTATTGTCAAAGCTTGATTGGACAAGCTGAGGTTAGAAGCTGATTGGCTAGCATGCACAGCTGCACCAGATTTTGCACTCTCCAGGTTTAGTAAATCAACCCCTATATCTTTTGAGCAAACCAATCAATATACACTTATTGCAATATATTTTTTTACCAAAAACAAGTAGAAGAATATATATTGACTTAAACTGGGAAAGAAATTTGTTTTTTTATATATTTTGTGGATATTTATTATAGCAAAAAGTAAAAAAAAAAATATTTTTTTGTTTATAGCGCAAAAAATAAAAACCGCAGAGGTGATCAAATACTATTAAAAGAAAGCTCTATTTGTGGGAAAAAAAGGATATCAATTCTATTTGGGTACAACGTCGCACGACCGCGCAATTGTCAGTTAACCACTACAGCCCTGGAGCCCTTTTTTACAGTTGTTGTTTACAATTTAAAATCAGTTTTCTTTTGCTAGAAAATTACTTAGAACCCCCAAGCATTATATATTTTTTTTCAAATCCCATAGAGAATAAAATGGCGATCGTTGCAATGCTTTTTGTCTCACGGTATTTGCGCAGCGATCTTACAAGTGCTTTTTTTGGGAAAAAATTCACTTTTTTGAGTTAAAAAATAAGACAACAGTAAAGTTAGCCCAATTTTTTTGTATATCGTGAAAGAGGATGTTACGCTGAGTAAATAGATACCATAAATGACACGGTTGAAAATTGCACACACTCACGGAATGGCGACAAACTCCGGTACTTAAAAATCTCCATAGGCGACGATTTAAACATTTTTAACGCTTACCAGGTTAGAGGTGCAGAGGAGGTCTTTTACTAGAATTACTGCTCACACTCTGGTGATCGCGGCGATCCCTCACATGTGTGGTCTGAACACCATTTTCATAAGCGGGCGCGACTTACGTATGCATTTTGTTTCGCGGGGACGGGGAAGCTTTACATTTTTTATTTTATTTATTTTTTTTTTTTTGCACAGTTCCTTTAAAAAAACAAAACATCTGATCACTTTTATTGCTGTCACAAGGAATGTAAACATCCCTTGTGATAGTAATATATGGGGACAGGTACTCTTTATGGAGGGATGGGGGGTCTAAAAGTCCTGGTACGTTCCTTGGCATGGATGTGTTCCTCAGGTTCCCTGGAATTTTCTTCAGGTCCGTACCCCCTCCACTTGATCAAGAACTGTGTCACACCCCTTCTTACTCTGCAGTCGAGGATTGCCTCGATCTCATATTCCTCTTCGCGATCCACCGAAACTGGCTAGGGTGGGGCCGATCTCCTCCCCGGGAAGTAGTCCTTAGTTACGGGTTTTAGCAGGGATACGTGAAACACCGGGTGTATTCGGAGAGCAGGAGGAAGACTCAGTTCATATGCCACCCTGTTGATCTTTTTTTTGACTGTGAAGGGGCCAATGAACCTTGGTCCCAGCTTCTTTGAGGGGCAGGATAGTCTCAAATTTTTAGTGGCTAACCAAGCCTGATCGCCCGGCTGCAAGTCCAGCTCCCCTCTCCTCCCCTTGTCGAAGGCTCGCTTGCTGGCTTCCTGTGACCAGAATAGTGTCTCCCGCAGGAGCTTGTTGTTTTCCACCAGGAAGGCTGTCATGTCCTGAACAGCAGGCACAGTACTTTCTGGGATCAGATCAGGCAAAAAGGAGGGATGGTAACCAAGGTTTGCCCAGAATGGTGACTGATTGGTGGCTGAATGAATAGAGTTATTGTAGGCGAACTCTGCTACTGGCAGCAGAGAGGCCCAGTCGTCCTGAGAGAACGAAGTATAGCACCTGAGATACTGCTCTAAAGTCTGTTCTGTTCTCTCTGTCTGGCCATTGGTCTGGGGATGATACGCAGAGGAGAACGCCAACACAATTCCCAACAGAGAGCAGAGAGTCTTCCAGACCCGAGAAGTAAACTGGACTCCTCGATCTGATACAATGTTGGCCGGGACTCCGTGAAGGCGGACAATCTCCCTGATGAAGGCTTCTGCGGTTTGTGTAGCTGTGGCGGTGCCCTTCATGGGGATGAAATGTGCCATCTTCGTGAGACGGTCTACTACCACAAAGATGGTGGAGAACCCTGCAGATGAGGGCAGTTCAACGATGAAATCCATCGACACATGTGACCATGGCCTTTCCGGGACAGGCAGCAGGTTTAGCAACCCCCAGGCCTTGGCCCAGTCGCCCGCACAGGTGGGGCAGGCCTTAACGTATTCTTTATAGTCTTTGTCCACCAGGGGCCCCCAGGAGCGTGCTAGAAGTACCGCTGTCTTACGGCTCCCAAAATGTCCTGCTAATTTGCTGTCATGGCATAGTTCCAGGACTGCCAGACGCTGGTCCTCAGGGACAAAAACTCTAGCACCGAGCCACCACAATCCGTCATTCTGGGTCAGCCTGGGGTCCTTAGGACTGGAGGACCTGGCAAGGGACCGTCTGATTCGGGAAAGAAGATACTCCTGGGTTAACAAGAAACTCCGGGATGGGAGGATAGTGTCTGGTGGAGGGGTCTCCCCTGTCTTGTGAAACATCCTGGAGAGAGCATCCGGTTTCACATTTTTCGACCAGGGCCTGTACGTAATATGGAGCTGGAACCTTGAAAAGAAGAGGGCCCAGCGGGCCTGATGGGGTTTCAGTCTCTTAGCGGTGCGTAGGTATTCCAGATTCTTGTGATTGGTATACACAAGAACCGGGTGCGTGGCTCCCTCCAGCAGGTACCGCCATTCCTGCAGAGCGGCTTTGATAGCCAGCAATTCTCTGTCTCCCACATCATAGTTCTGCTCAGGGGGAGTCAGCCTCTGAGAGAAGAAGGCAATTGGGTGAAGAGCAGCTTTAGACCCCTGCCTCTGAGAGAGTACCGCTCCCACCGCTGTTTCAGATGCATCCACTTCCAGGGTATAAGGTAGGGTAGGATTCGGATGCCTTAGGAATGGTGCAGAAGTGAAGAGGTGCTTGAGTTGTTGGAAGGCCTTCTGGGCTTCGGGGGTCCACAGAAAGCATGTGTGCTGTTTAGTAAGCTGGGTGATGGGGGCGATGACAGCAGAGAACCCCTTGATAAACTTTCTGTAGAAACTGGCGAAGCCAATGAAGCGTTGTACCGCCTTTCTGTCATAGGTGCCGGCCATTCCACAATAGAGGAGACCTTCTGGGGGGTCCATGGTGGTACCAGACACAGAGAGGATGAACCCCAGGAAGGAAATACTAGAGCACTCGAATGCGCACTTCTCAGCCTTAGTGTAAAGTCCATGCTGGCGCAGGTGGCTCAGTATGCTTTTCACATGGTGATGGTGCTCTTCCAGGGACGAGGAGAACATCAGAATGTCATCCAGGTATACCACTATGAACAGGTCAAGGAAGTCCTGGAAAATGTCATTGACCAGATGTTGGAAGGTGGCCGGGGCGTTGCACAGCCCAAACGGCATGACCAGGTATTCGTAGTGGCCAAATCGCGTTCGGAAGGCCGTCTTCCACTCATCCCCATTTCTAATACGGATGAGGTTGTAGGTCCCTCTCAAGTCAAACTTGGAGAAGATTGTGGCAGAACCGAGTTTTTGGAATAACTCCGGGACTAGGGGCAAGGGATAGCGGTTCTTAACCGTGATTTTATTGAGGTCCCGGTAATCGATACAGGGTCTTAAAGTCTTATCCTTCTTTTCAACAAAGAAGATCACAGCCCCAGCAGGAGAAGTAGAGGGTCGGATGAACCCTTTCTTCAGGTTATCATCCAGGTATGCCTTGAGGGCTGAAAGCTCCAATTCAGAAAGAGGATAAATTCGGCCAACCGGCACCTCTGCCCCTGGTAGCAACTCGATAGGGCAATCGTACGGCCGGTGTGGTGGCAGGGTATCCGCTCCCTTCCTGCTGAAGACATCCAGGAATTCATGGTATTCTGTGGGGACTGCCTGACAAGTCTACGTATCTGGATCAGGATCCAAGTAAGGCATTGTGAGGGCAAGATCCCTGCTGTGGGAAGCAGTGGTGACGGCAGTAAGAAGATGTGAATTGCACATAACCAGTGACCCAGTTGATTTGTGGGCAGTGTGCCGGAGCCAAGGGAGACCCAGAATGACAGGAAAAAGCAGGGACGCAATGGCGTGCAGTACAAGTAGTTCCGAGTGACCATCTGATGTGCGGGCAGGAATAGGGGCCGTCTCCTGGGTCACGGTGCCCGATTTAATGGTAGACCCGTCGGCCAGGTGGATAGTCATCTGGTGGGCTTTGGGTCTCAGGGGAACCTGGAGCGGGGCTGGGAAGTTCAGGTCCACGAAGCAACTGCAGGCCCCAGAGTCTATAATCGCCCGGACTGGTATGTCTCCACTGGGCAGCTGCAGAAAGACAGAAAGTCCCAGGTGGGTCTTGTGACTGGGCAGAGACAGGATCTCTCCCTTAATGGGGTAGGGACCTCGAACCTGCTTGGCTGGGCAGGAATGTACCATGTTTCCTGGAGCCCTTACAGTAAAGGCACAGTTCGTGGTTCCTGCGCCTTAGTCTCTCCTCTGTAGTGAGGACCGGGCGTGGGGAGGTGATCAGCCGTTCAGAGCGACGGTCGATCTGGATGGCCAGATCAATCAGAGCATCCAAAGTCGGGGGGAACATTGTCATGCGCTAACTCATCTTTGAGTGGCTCGGACAAGCCCAACCGGAACTGGAAGCAAAGGGCAGCGGGGTTCCAGGCAGTGTCAGCGCTCCAGCGCCGGAATTCAGCCACATAATCCTCTGCCGTGTGGCAGCCCTGCTGTAGCGCATGGTGCGCGGCTTCTGCCGTGGCGGTTTGGTGCGGGTCCTCATATAGATGCGCCATGGCGTGAAAAAAACGTGCAAGAGTGGTGGTGTCAGGGCTCTTCTGTTCAAGAAGCCGATGAGCTCAGGTTTGGGGCTCATCCCGGAGAAGTGAGATGACCAGTCCCACTTTGGTGGCTTCTTGGGAGAAGGTGCGGGGTTGCAAGGAGAAGTACAGTTCACATGCGATGCGAAACGCCCGGAATTTCTTACGGTCCCCAGCGAACCATTCAGGTAGCGGTACCTCGGGCTCCGTAGGCAGAGTGATGAAGGTGTGATCGGGAGACGGGTCGGGCCCAAGTGCCGGGGGTGCAGCGAGCTCCAGAATGCGACCTTCCAGCCCCACATAGTCATTTTGAAGGGCCTTCACCGCCCGAGTAAGGCCGGCCAGATGTATGCAAAGTTCATTCGTTGGGGAGACCCCCTGCGCAGACTCTGACATGGCTGTCTGATACTGTCACATTGTGCGGCGCTTAGATGACTCACCGCGTCTTTCCGCCTCTCTCCTCCCCTCCGCCCTTCTTCCCGACTGACATCATGCTTGCACCCGCCCGCTGCATGTGCCTGGTGGAAGAGTCTGGCTTATGCAGCGGGCAACCTCCCTTACGACTCTGACTTGGGAACCCCTGGTAGAGTAGACAGGTGGCTCGGGAGTGCAGGATGGCACGAGGGTCGGACTGGGTCACTGGTGTAGGTAGGAAGTCCGTTGGTGCACTCGTGCACTAGTAGCGTGGTCGTACAGGCTGGGTCGTGAACCGGGATGGCGGTGCGGTACAAGAGGAACAGGCAGGTGGGTAGTCGGGTCCAAGCAGGATCGTCAACAGGCGGGCAGCAAAGGTATCGAAGGATCAGGCAGGAGAATGGTCGTAGGCAAGCCGGGGGTCGGTGCAGGCGGAAATCAACAAGGTCAGGCAGGCCGGGTCACAGGAACAGATAATCAGGTACAGGTAGCTCAACGCTGTAGATCAGACAGCAGAGTCTGTGTGCTGCTAAGGTGTTTAAATAAGGCAGCTTGGCTCCAATCAATGAAATCACCCTGCACAATTGTTAACCCTTAGTGACCCCAGTGCTGGGTAGCAGATCCATGACAAGCGCGCATAGGTGCAGGAAGTCCACTTTAGCCACAGATTCTCTTCCTAACAAACCCTCTGCATTGAACTGTTGAATTATACCACCCGGGTAAGAAACCCTACTGCCGTCATCCCTCACTAGATATCTAAGATAATAAAGAGCCCCCCCATAGGGTTGGTATTTTTAAGGCAGACCGAATATTTTAAACCATAATTTATATAAAATGTACAAATGTATTATGTATACATTAAAATAATGCAACCACAGAAGTGAGCATAACATTTCGTTTATACAACACATAAAAACAAAAATATGTACGAATAATGGCAGGTGACGTATGTACTTCTCAGGAGCCTGACGCGTTTCAGGGTAAACCTTTCTTCAGGGGCCGTGCTGGAGAAGTATATTCTATAATGTGATATAATACACAAGTGTTTAGACATTATTCAAAAATAAGGCAAATACAGAAAACACCATTGGAGTGTGTTACAATGGGTACCTTAAAGAAGCGTCACAATGTTTGTATATATAACACATCAGCCTCACATGGCCGCATTGATGAGAGATTGATAAAAACAAACCCAGAAGAAAAATGGGTGGTCACCATTGTGTCGCTGCCACCACTTTGCCTCCACGGTCACCACTGAGCCTCAAATTACGCCAAGCCAAGTGTCCTATAGTCCCTGCTGGGACTGATGATTCAGGTAAATTGATTACAAAGAAAATGCGAACCCAAGGGCGCTTGTGTGCAGTGTTGCCCACTGTCAGTTTTTAACACCAAAGTAAAAAACAGCAATATTGTCTATGTTGAAATTGGTATAAAACAGGACCAGCCTGGGTAACTATAAAAAAGTAGAAAGTTTATTGAAGACTTACATATAAAACCATGGCAGGCTTGGGAAGGAGCCGGGATGCTCGTTGCTATACAGGCTGGTTGACAGTACTCCCTGGTGGAACCGGAGGTTTCCCTGGGCTATAGTGATGCGTGATCAAGAGACCAAGTGCGACATGACGTGAGCTTCCCGTCAGCCGGATCACCGCGTAATGGGCAGGGCCATGCTCGGACAGCTGGGATTAGCAAAGCGAGGTTCCCGAAGTAGGGGTGCATGGCCCCGCCGTATGTTACCACCCGATAAGGCCATGCATGCCCACCCCACCGACGCAGAAGGTGGCGACCAAGCGGGAGAGGAGGAAAAGGCCAAGATGCAATTAAGCATGTGCCCAGTCTCCATCCTCATCCCACAGGCCCCCAACCGGGCGCCCCCCATGTGTTGTATAAACAAAATGTTATGCTCACTTCTGTGATTGCATTATTTTAATGTATACATAATAAATTTGTACATTTTATATAAATTATGGTTTAAAATATTCGGTCTGCCTTAAAAATCCCAACCCTATGGGGGGAATCTTTATTATCTTAGATATCTGCATTGAACTGGATCGCCCCAAATCGCTGGGGAAGCGGAGCAGAACCAGACATACCTCTTACAGAGGTCATATTCAAGGCAAATCAGGAGCGTTTGTAACGCTATGGCAAACTGATCCATAGGGTGGTCCTGCTCATTCAATCTGAAAAAAATATTGCCACTTGGTGTATTGCCTGCATCTTCTGAATTGATGGCTTTTACCTACTGTCAGGAACAATGAATCAGACAGAAATGCAGTAAAAATCACACCTTTTTATATAATGGTAAAAATGATACAGATCAGTAAACGTGGTACAAACATAATCCAGGGATCGGTGAACAAAGCGGGTAGTCAGACAGGCCAGTAATCAGGAAACCAGGATCAAGAACCAGAAGGGACGTCAGCCAGGCAAAGTCTTTCACAGGAACACAGCCGATATTCTATAGATATGTTGACCAAGGTGAAGGCAGGAAAGCAATGAACAAGGCAGTTTAAATAGCCAGAAGGGGCTGGCTGTAGGCGGGACTGATGGGCAGATGATAATAACCAGGTGAGCCACTGAGGGTCAATGAATGTTGACAATAATCCGGCAGCTGATAAGCCTGAGCACAGAGAAGGAAGCTGCTAAGAGCCCAGCCCTGACAGTGGCAATATAACCCTATGGTCAAGATTTAGAAGAGCAGTGTCCCTCAATGCATTTAAGATAAAATAATTTTGATAGTTAGCAGTAGTTGGTTACATTCAGCTGGACTTGTCTGTAATGTTGAAGCAGCATCACAGCTTAGAGAGGAAGCCAGGGGAAACTTGGTTTCCTGGTTCCTGGGCAGCGTTCTGGTTGGCTGTGCTGCATCCAGATGACCCTTGGTTACCATCTTGGGTTAGCAGAGTCTTTCTCTGCTCCCAAGGTTTTGGCACTCATTCATGTGTGGGTAGTGTAGGGACAGGTCCCTCTTCTGTCAGGGACAGTATTAGCAGCAGAGAAAGGTTCCAGATGAGGAGGGAAAGCTTAGGGCTCGCAATGGCCTTGGACATCTTACCGTTTGGGTACTAGACGGCCAGGCCGCATTCTATCCCTCCAAATAGATGCTGTTAGTTTGGCTGATACCTGGTTTGCTACACACTGTTGGCATCCATGTGTGCTCCTGGTTGGGTCCTTTCCAACCAAGTTTGTTGTGAACTGTTTGTCTTGACCACAATACAAGTTTTGCCTTTACTGCAATACAAGTTCTACTAATTGCACCTGGACTGTGTGTGAGTTATTATCACATCCCTATGCTACACCCACCCACACATTAATACTAGAGATGTCTGCCAAAGGTCAGTGTCTAATAGGACCATTACTTCCATGGTTACCCCCTACAGAGACTGCAGAGGAACATTTTTCTTCCCAGCTGCCACTCCATCTGCTCAGCAGCATGCAAGCTGCGCACTCACTACTTTACATTGTAGCAAAGTGTCATTTCTTCAGTGTTGTCACATGAAAAGATAGAATAAAATATTTACAAAAATGTGAGGGGTGTACTTACTTTTGTGAGATACTGTATGTGAACTGGACACATTGAAAACAATGTGTTTTCAAGTGTTACACCGCATCCAGTTCGCATAGGTGTGAACCCAGCCTAAGTCGCAGCTGAACTGCTGAACAGTTGCTTTGGAAATTTGCAATGAAAACCGAGGGGAAATGTGTTAACCCAGCCTAAAGTAATCACTTTCCTGGAGTTCCTCTCAAAATACAACACACTATTCCAATTTATCTATACAAGAAATGGGCCAACATGGCTAAGAGCTGGTGGAAGCAGGTGTGTGCAGTGGCTCTAATAGTTTTTTGGTGGGATTCAATGAAATTTTGATATGGTTGTTTATTGGGGGGACTTATTATAAGCTCACTATCAGCATGGATTGATGAGAGGTATTCAGTTATGAAGGACTGGGGAAATCCATATTTAAAGTTGTTTACTCAGAGTTCCCCTTTACATATTTTGCTGTAGGTCATTTAGAATGATCTTTCTCTTACCTCTGTGTTTAAGACATTCCGAGATTTTAGTTCTACCAGGACAGCATGGGGGTTCAAATTCTCCAGGATGTGGATCAGATCATCTTTGTAATACTCGTATATCCTCCTCAGTGATGGATCATCATACGCCAACAGCTGACGCCAGAAGCTCCCGATGTCCTCTAGAAAAAAAAAACACAGAGATATATTTTTGGCCTTCCTAAAACCAGTTTTATAAATGAATTAACCTGACATTTATCTCATTGGATCGATACTCCTCAGTGGGGGGTATGTAATAAATTACATTCTATAAGGAGCATGGGGGGGGCGAGAATCAATGTAATAATCATTCCATTTATTGCCCCATGATTGGGGATTTATATTTGTGCATCCAAATGATCTATGAATGCTTCATGAGATCTATTATAAAATGTGACTGGGGGCTTTTAACCAATTAAACCTCAACTACAGAATACTACTAATAAAAAAAAGGTAAAATCAAAATGTTTGAAATAAAATTTCTATAAAGTTCAGTCTGCGGTAGTAAAAAGGCTAGAGGTTTTCTACCTTCATGCATTCTATGCATTCAAAATTCTATTCTTGCTGAAGACAAAACTGAAGGGAAAACGCCCCAAGTACAAGCAGGAACTGAAGACAGTTGCAGTAGAGGCCTGGCAGAGCATCGCCAGGGATGAAACCCAGCGTCTGGTGATGTCTATGCGTTCCAGACTTCAGGCTGTAATTGACTGCAAAGGATTTGCAGCCAAGTATTAAAAAGTGAAAGTTTAATTTTTGTCAGCAGTCACATCATCAATAAATACAAGAGAACCAGTTCCATTGGCAGCCATACATGCCCACGCCATGACACTACCACCACCATGCTTCACTGATGAGGTGGTACAGGGGTAACTAAAGTTACCCCAAGCAACAGGCACGCTAGCAAGCCCAAGGCAGGCCTGGGCCTGGGCCTGAAACAGTGCTTCAAGCCTGCCTGGTCGTCTTGGGCTTGAAGGTCCACAAGCGAGTTGAGATGAGTACTAGGTTTCGTATGGTGGAGTAGTCACTTCGTACCACCACCATCACAGTACCGCACCCGTACATACCGACGGTTACCTTGACCAAGAGAACATAAATAACTACTACACTGACGACTGTTTTTAATTTGAAAGTGAAAAATTATGAACCGACGTTTAGGAAACGT
>BLSH010534252.1:52973-65038 GCA_018402905.1 Glandirana rugosa | reverse complement strand
ACTGATGGGCACTGATGAGGCTACACTGACGGGCACTGATGAGGCAGTACAGATTGGCACTGATGAGGTGGCACTGATAAGGTTGCACTGATGATGGGGCACATATGCAGCACTGATGGGCGGCACTGACAAGCAACACTGACGGGCACTGATACGTGGCACTGATATGCGGCACTGATGGACACTCCTAGGCGGCACTGATAAGTGGCACTGGGCACTGATGGGCACTGATAGGGGGCACAGGTGGGCACTTTTAGGTGGCACAGGTGGGCACTTTTAGGTGGCGCAGGTGGGCACTGATAGGTGGCACAGGTGGGCACTGATAGGTGGCACAGGTGGGCACTTATAGGTGGCAGTGGTGGGCACTGGTGTAACAAGCACTGTTAGGGATGGCACTGGCAGGCATCATACATGGGCACAGTGCCATCCCTACAGTGCATAATAATGCCCTTACCTGGTGGTCTAGTGGAGGCTCCCTGGTGGTCCTGGGCGGCCTCTTTGTAATTCCCCTGGTGGTCCTGGACGGCCTCTTTGTAATTCCCCTGGTGGTCCTGGGCGGCCTCCAATGCAATGTCCAGGGGGGGGGCTCCCTAGGGGTCCTGTTCCAGCTCCCTGGTGGTCCAGTGGGGTGATCCTGAGGGTGGCTGCACTGATAAACGTTCAGCGCGCCCCCCCCCCCCGGTCAGGAGAGCAGCCGATCGGCTCTCCGCTGCTCAGGTCTGCAGACCTGAGCAGAGGAAAAGCCGATCAACGGCTCTTCCTATTTACACTGTGATTGGTCACGGCTGATCACATGGTAAAAGGCTTCGGATCGAAGTCTTTTACCTCGGTCGGTAATGCGGTGGGTCAGCCTGACCCATGGCACTACCGATCGCCGCGATGCGCGCCCCCAGGGGCGCGCGATCGCGGATTATCCTGAGGACGTCAATAGACGTCCAGTCAGGATAATGAACCACCTGCCCGGACGTCATTTGTCAATGCGCCGGGCGGGAAGTGGTTAAACACCTTGTGGTCTGCCCTATGTACTGGAGCCCACACGGACAGACGACCACATAGGTCACAAGGGTGGATTTGCATTAAATGAACTTGTCAATCTCATATTGCCGACCTGTACTATGAGACTCAAATTTATTCACTCTTTTTTTTGAGCACTTAGAAGTTTTACATGCTTTACAGTGTTTACAATAGAAAAAGCCTTTAAGATTGAGGAAAGAGGGATTGGTTTTAGGTGGACTAATAACATTAGGGGAAATCCTGTTTCGTAAGTTTTTAGCTCTGCGGTAAATAAATCTAGGATGTTTGGGTAATATTTTTGAAAGGGTGCTATCCTGTAATAGCAAAGGCCAATGTCTTTTTATTATCTTCTCCATTGACCGAAAATTTCTCCCAAAAGTAGTAATAAAGGGGAAAAGGTCATGAGAAGAGGATTCATTCCTCTCAGACATTGGTATGGTGGACAACAAACTATCTCTATTCAGATTCTTAATCTCTTCCTGGAGATGCCTTAGCTTAGACTCCTGATAGCCTTTCTCTACAAATCTATCAATAAGAATATTTGATTGATGGTGATAATCTGTCAAACTGTCACAATTTCTTCTTATACGTGTCAGTTGTCCTTTAGGAATTCCTCTCAACCATGTCGGATGGTGACAACTGGTGGTAGGAATGAAGCTGTTTCGATCGGTGTTCTTAAAATATGTGCGGGTAGTTATATTATTCCCTGTTTTGACCAACATCAAATCCAGAAAATTCAATTCCTCTTGACTCCAATTAGCTGTGAACTGTAATCCATATTGATTGTGATTGATGCCTGAAAGAAAAACTTCCAAATCGCCGACTGTTCCCTCCCACAGAATCACAATATCATCAATATATCGTTTGTAGAAGCATAACTGCGGGTGGCGGTCGTTGAAGATATGATCTTGTTCCCATTGATTAACCACTTGCCGACCGTCAACCACAGGTTGACGGCGACAAAGTGGCTCGATATCGCAAACCGCCGTCATACGACAGCGGCTGCGAGATCGCGCACTGTGAGCGTGCACACGCTGCCGGAGGCACGCCCGTGCGCTCACTGTGTTCGGGGAGGTCCAGGGAGAGGGTGCGGCGGACTCGATCGCCGCCGGCTACCCGCGATACCCCCCCCCCCCGCACTGAAATAACGGAGGTCCGTGTAAGTAAACCCGGACCTCCGTTCTGTGAGAGGGGGAAGGGCTGTGATCACAGCCTTCCTCTACATGGAAGGTGTGATCACTTCCCTTCCCCTGCTAGGGCAGCCCACACACAGTAAGAACACGCCCAGGGAACACAGTTAACCCTTAGAGCACCCCCTGCAGGTTAACCCCTTCACTGCCAATGGCATTTACACAGTAATCAGTGCATTTTTATAGCACTGATCGCTGTATAAACGCCAATGGTCCCAAAAAGTGTCAAAATGGTCCGACATGTCCGCCCCAATATCGCAGTACCGCTAAAAATCGCAGATCGCCGCCATTACTAGTAAAAAATTTAAAAAATAAAAACCCCAGAAATGAATTCTCATCATCCGTAAACACGGCCACTTTTGCGCAAACCAATCAATAAACGCCGATTGCGATTTTTTTTATCACAAATATGAGGAAGAATATAAATTGGCCAAAAACTGTGAAAAAAATGTTTTTTTGTATTTTTTTTTTTGGATTTGTATTTTAGCAAAAAGTAAGAAATTTGGGTTTTTTTGCAAAATTGTCGCTCTTCTTTTGTTTATAGCGGCGATCAGAAATTACGCAGCGGTGATCAAATACCACCAAAAGAAAGCTCTGTTTGTGGGAAAAAAAGGACGCAAATATTGCTTGGGTACAACGTTGCACGACCGCGCAATTGTCAGTTAAAGCGACGCAGTGCCGAATCACAAAAAGTGCTCTGGTCCTAAAGTGTGAAATCCTTCCAGGGCTGAAGTGGTTAAGAAGGACGTTGGTAACACTGGGGGCATATTTAGCCCCCATAGCCACACCTTTAATCTGTTGGAAAAAAGAACCATTATGCCAAAAGTAATTATTAGGCATAGCTAAGGTTAAGGCATCCACAATAAATCGGATTTGTTCTGCCTTTAACTGTGTTTTTTCTGTAAGGGACTTTTCAGTAGTTAGAAGGACATGGTTATGTTTTAAGTTGGTCTATAGTGATTCAATATCAATCGTGACAATCCAGGTATTTTCATTCACTTTTACTTGCCGGAGATGATTAATAAGGTGCTTACTATCCCGTAAATAAGAACGACCAGACTGAACAATTGGTTGCAAGAACCCATCTATGTACTCACCCACCCGAGAGAAAACCGAATCGATGCCACTAACGATGGGCCTCCCGGGCGGGTGGCCCATCTGATAGGGTGGTTCTTGGGCAACTGATAGATTACCGGAATTTTTGGGGCTTCGATTTGAAGGTATCTGGCCTCCTTTTTTGTTACAACACCCCTTTTCTGAGCTCTCTTCACCAATCTCTTTAACAAGATTTTTAATTTATTGGTGGGATTCCCATTCATCTTCCGGTATGTGGTAGGGTCACCCACCAACCTTTCCAATTCTCTGTTGTAGTCATCCCTGTTCAGTATCACAACTCCTCCTCCTTTATCGGCAGCTCTAATTACAATGTTCTTCTTCTCTAATGCTAAGATGCCTTTTCGAATATTACTTTGTTTCTTATTGTTCTTGGTAGGTTTGAGATGCTTCATATCTTTTAGAACCATCGATCTGAAAACTTCCAGAAATTGATTATTGGATTTCTTCGGATTGAATGTGGATTGATTTCTTAAACCATTATTTTGAAATTCATTAGTATCCACATTCTGATATGAAGGTTTATCATAGAAGAATTTTTTAATATTTAGTTTCCTAATAAATTTTTCTGTGTTGATAAACACTTCATATTTATTAATGTCCCTCTCGGGAGCATATTTCAAACCCAATTGTAAAGTCACCAATTCATTGGGTGTAAATGTCTCATTACTAAGATTAAATATCCCCAAATCAGTTACTCCCTTTTTCTTTTTGTTTTTCTTTCCCCCTCGGTTTCCTCGTCTTCTCTTCTTCCATTGTTCTGATTCTGATTGTACCAATAATTCCCTTGAGTTTGTCCTTGGTACGTTGGAGGGGGTCTCCATAGCTGATGGTCCCCATCCCCCTTTGCTGATTTGCGCCTCTCCCATTTCCTCGTGAGGCTCGGGCACTGCGACGGAATCCTCTCCAACCACCCCTTGGGGGATCTCCATGCCCCCTCTTTGGAAAACCCCTAGGAGCAAATTGACCCCTATATGGGGTGTCACGTTGCCCCAGTGAATGAAATCTATTGTGGGTGGGTATATCATACTCTAGAGGGTCATTTACATACATACTACTGGAGAAGGTCAGAGACTGCAGACATGATACAAGAGATGGTCAGAGACTGCATAAATGACACAAGAGATGGTCAGAGACTGCATAAATGATACAAGAGATGGTCAGAGACTGCATACATGATACGGGAGATGGTCAGAGACTGCATACATGATATGGGAGATGGTCAGAGACTGCATACATGATACAGGAGATGTCAGAGACTACAGACATGATACAAGAAATGATAAGAGACTACAGACATGATACAGAAGATGATCAGAGACTGCATACATGATACAGGAGATGGTAAGAAACTGCATACATGATACAAGAGATGGTCAGAGACTGCAGACATGATACAGGAGATGGTCAGAGGCTGCATACATGATACAGGAGATGATCAGAGACTACAGACATGATACAGGAGATGGTCAGAGACTGCAAATATGATACAAGAGATGGCCAGAGACTGCAGATACGATACAAGAGATGTTCATAGACTGCATACATACTAAAAGAGATGGTCAGAGACTGCAGATATGATACAAGAGATGGTCAGAGACTGCATAAACGATACAAGAGATGGTCAGAGACTGCATACATGATACAGGAGATGATCAGAGACTGCAGACATTAGTACAGGATAGGGTCAGAGACTGCAGACATAGTAAGGAGATGGTCATAGACTGTAGACATTATACAGGAGACAGTCGGAGACTGCAGACATAGTACAGGAGAGGGTCAGAGACTGCAGACATTATATAGGAAATGGTCATAGACTGTAGACATTATACAGGAGATGGTCGGAGACTGCAGACATTATATAGGAGATGGTCAGAGACTACGGACATGATACATGAAATGGTCAGAGACTGTAGACATGATACAAGAGCTGGTCAGAGACTGCATAAATGATACAAGAGATGGTCAGAGACTGCAGACATAGTACAGGAGACAGTCATAGACTGTAGACATTATACAGGAGATGGTCGGAGACTGCAGACATGGTACAGGAGAGGGTCAGAGACTGCAGAGATGATACATGAGAGGGTAACAGACTGCATACATAATACAAGAGATGGTCAGAGACTGCAGACATGATACAAGAGATGGTTAGAGACTGCAGACATGATACAAGAGATGGTTAGAGACTGCAGACATGATACAGGAGATGGTTAAGAGACTGCAGACATAGTACAGGACGTGGTCAGAGACTGCTGACATGATATAAGAGATGGTCAGAGACTGGGGACATGAATGGGCTGAAACCTGGGTCACACGTGAATTCCACAGAATGCACAGCGGGCTCCTATGTCATAGACTGTAGACATTATACAGGAGACGGTCGGAGACTGCAGATGTGTTACAGGAGAGGGTCAGAGACTGCTGACATGATACAGGAGAGGGTAGGAGACTGAATACATGATACAAGAGATGGTCAGAGACTGCAGACATGATACAAGAGATGGTTAGAGACTGCATACATGATACAAGAGATGGTCAGAGACTGCAGACATGATACAAAAGATGGTTAGAGACTGCAGATATACTACAGGAGATGATTAGAGGCTGCAAACATGGTACAAGAGATGGTCAGAGACTGCAGACATGATACAAGAGATGGTCAGAGACTGTAGACATGATACAGGAGATGGTCAGAGGCTGCATACATGATACAGGAGATGATCAGAGACTACAGACATGATACAGGAGATGGTCAGAGACTGCAAATATGATACAAGAGATGGCCAGAGACTGCAGATATGATACAAGAGATGTTCATAGACTGCATACATACTACAGGAGATGGTCAGAGACTGCAGATATGATACAAGAGATGGTCAGAGACTGCATAAACAATACAAGAGATGGTCAGAGACTGCATACATGATACAGGAGATGATCAGAGACTGCAGACATTAGTACAGGAGAGGGTCAGAGACTGCAGACATAGTAATGAGACGGTCATAGACTGTAGACATTATACAGGAGACAGTCGGAGACTGCAGACATAGTACAGGAGAGGGTCAGAGACTGCAGACATTATACAGGAAACGGTCATAGACTGTAGACATTATACAAGAGATGGTTGGAGACTGCAGACATTATATAGGAGATGGTCAGAGACTACGGACATGATACATGAAATGGTCAGAGACTGCAGACATGATACAAGAGCTGGTCAGAGACTGCATAAATGATACAAGAGATGGTCAGAGACTGCATACATAGTACAGGAGACAGTCATAGACTGTAGACATTATACAGGAGATGGTCGGAGACTGCAGACATGGTACAGGAGAGGGTCAGAGACTGCAGAGATGATACAGGAGAGGGTAAGAGACTGCATACATAATACAAGAGATGGTCAGAGACTGCAGACATGATACAAGAGATAAAAGTGTACCTAATGCGCTCTAAATGTACAATCAGCGCTTATGGAGAGCTAAAGGTTGTTGGGCAGCAGTAGTGAAATTAATCACTCGGACCTATCTCAAAGCTGCCATCTATCAAAAGGTAATCATGTCAACACATAACACATTGCAGTTAACAAATCAAAAAGGAAGGATTGATTTGTTAACTGCAATGTGTTATGTGTTGACATGATACAAGAGATGGTTAGAGACTGCAGACATGATACAAGAGATGGTTAGAGACTGCAGACATGATACAGGAGATGGTTAAGAGACTGCAGACATAGTACAGGAGGTGGTCAGAGACTGCTGACATGATATAAGAGATGGTCAGAGACTGGGGACATGAATGGGCTGAAACCTGGGTCACACGTGAATTCCACAGAATGCACAGCGGGCTCCTATGTCATGGACTGTAGACATTATACAGGAGACGGTCGGAGACTGCAGACATAGTACAGGAGAGGGTCAGAGACTGCAGACATGATACAGGAGAGGGTAAGAGACTGAATACATGATACAAGAGATGGTCAGAGACTGCAGACAAGATACAAGAGATGGTTAGAGACTGCAGACATGATACAAGAGATGGTCAGAGACTGCAGACATGATACAAAAGATGGTTAGAGACTGCAGATATACTACAGGAGATGGTTAGAGGCTGCAGACATGGTACAAGAGATGGTCAGAGACTGCAGACATGATACAAGAGATGGTTAGAGACTGCAGACTTGATACCAGAGATGGTTAGAGACTGCAGACTTGATACAAGAGATAGTTAGAGACTGCAAACATAGTACAGGAGGTGGTTAGAGACTGCAGACATACTACAGGAGATGGTTAGAGGCTTCAGACATGGTACAAGAGATGGTCAGAGACTGCAGACATGATACAAGAGATGGTTAGAGACTGCAGACTTGATACAAGAGATGGTTAGAGACTGCAGACATGATACAAGAGATGGTTAGAGACAGGGGAGGGCTGGCAGCCATAGGCCTGGGGGGCAAGTCCACTTGAACCACGGAATCAGCTCACCATCCATGCCCACCCAATAAGCCTAGCAGGATCCATGGTAGGGCTGGCCCTGGGTGCCCCCCCTTTGCCTGCAGTTAGTTGGTGGCTGCGCCCCTGGGCCCTCTTTCCTTCCTCCACAAGAAAAAACAAAAAACAAACTGTGAGCGGGCAGCAGCCATTGGCCATTTTAAATGTAAGTTAGGGTGGCCTGAGGGGCAATTGCCACCCTACCCCCTGGGCCAGCCCTCCCCTGGTTAGAGACTGCAGACATGATACAAGAGATGGTTCGAGGCTGCAGACACGGTACAAGGGATGGTCAGAGACTGCAGACATGATACAAGAGATGGTCAGAGACTGCAGACACGGTACATGGGATGGTCAGAGACTGCAGACACGGTACATGGGATGGTCAGAGACTGCAGACATGATACAAGAGATGGTTAAGAGACTGCAGACATGATACAAGAGATGGTTAAGAGACTGCAGACACGATACAAGAGATGGTCAGAGACTGGGGACACGAATGAGATGACACCTGGGTGACACGTGAATTGCACAGAATGCACAGCGGGCTCCTATGTGATTCATGGTGTGAACCTGCCCCGTGTCCTGGAACCCACACTTGGCTCTGCTAACATGCCTGGAAGGGGGCACTAGTATGGGCAGATGGAACATTTGTTCACATATCTGGCGGGGTGCCTAGAGCCACCCTCTCTGTGACAGAAAGCATCTCTTTGATTTGGGGGGGGGCAGATATGTGCTAGGGGCCCTTTGGGGGAGGACAAGACGTGCCTGTGGGGTGGATTTCATATCCAAGCCCCCTTGTAGCATAAGTCCTGAAGTGCCCCATAGCACAAATCACTCCAAGTGATCGGTTTGGATGGCCTCCCTCCCTCACCCTCTTCTTCGTGTCCCCCCTCCTCTGCAAGACTTACTTTAGGAATAGGATTTGTTTATCACAGCGTTCAGTCTGCACAGCACAGCGGTGAGCCTCCTCGAGTCCTCCCGCCTTCCTTCATCCTCTGTATAGGAAAATATCACAGCAGGAGGAGGAGGGGCGGGTTCAGTTCGTTTCACTCTGCAGCAGTGCACTGTGTGTATAGCAGCTGGAGAGGCATGCCGGCTGCTATACAAAGTAAAAACAGCGGCGTGCGGTAAAGAAGACACGCTCACAAGCCGCAGGCATTCCAGGACTCTGATTCGCTGGGACGCCGGGTCGGGAAATGGATCGGGCCCAGCGATTCAGGGAAGCTAAGGAAAATGTTGCAGGCACAGCATGGGCAAATTAGGCGGCCGCGAGCCCCCTGGGGATGCGAGGCCTTAGGCGACCGCCTAATTTGCCTAATTGGAGAGCCGCCTCTGGGAAATGTAGTTTGAGGTTCATGTAAACAGAGAAAAGAGGATATGATGCAATCAGTGTTCTAACAGAGCCTGCTTAGCAGAATAAATGGTGCAACTTTTGAATCAGAGAGAGCACTTCCTGTAAATTAAATTGGATATATCTCTTCAAAGGTAAGGAATCTCACAAATGTAATAACTGTTTAGTGTTTAGTATTGGGGGGGGGGGGGGGTGTACTAATGGGGGATTTTTTCCAATTCCAGAATTCTGCCTTAATAAATGCAGATAAGATTAAAAAGTATACAGGCTGGGCAGTTGGACAGAGGAAGAGAAAGAAAGTAAAGCCTCATACACAAGGTTCAACGATCGTATACAACAGGTCATACGAACGACCGTTGTATGCTGATCCGACCGTTAGTACGCGCGATTAGAACAGCCGACGTACGACGGTCGTACAACAGGAGTTGTATGAGCAAACTAGAAAACTTCGGTAGTACCAACAAGCGGTCGTATGACCGTCGAATCGTGTGTACGAGGCTTTACAGAGATAAATTCAGGAGCAGCGCTGTTCTGTCAGATTAGGTTATCCGTCAAATCTGGTAACGGTGACGTCGCCGCCATCTTGCTACACCCCGCACTCATCCACAGTAAGGGTACAGTGAGAAGGTGGCAAGCAGACATCTTATTACACCCACCGGAGTTTTGCTTATACACAGCAATACAGTATTTAGAAATACGTGACACTATTTTGATGTTGAATTTTACAAAGCAGCAGTGTTCTGTCAGATTAGTAAACCTGTGAGATCAGCAGGTTTGCCGCTGCCTTTAAAATTCAACATCAAAACAGTCCCTATCAGCGGGCGCTGGTCACGGCCCATGCTGTGACAAGGGATGTTGTTTATCCCTTGTGATCACAATAAAGTTACTCCAAAAAAAAAAAGTGTAAAAAAAGTTTTGTATAAAATAAATAATAATAATAATAATAAAAAAAATGTAATGTGCCCCTGTACCCCCCCCCCCATCCGTGCTTACGTGCAAATGGATAACAAACTAAGGGTTGGGGGGGGGGGGGCACACCCTAAACATACATTGCTAAGGTTGGTGCTGCTATAAAGACCAATCTACAAATTGAACCACAGAGAACAGCGCACGCATACACAACAAAGGTTGCTTTCAAATCTTGCAAGGCTACTTAACCACTTCAGCCCCGGAAAAATTTCCCCCTTTAGGACCAGAGCAGTTTTTGCGATTCGGCACTGCGTCGCTTTAACTGACAATTGTGCGGTTGTGCGACGTTGTACCCAAATTAAATTTGCGTCCTTTTTTTCCCACAAATAGAGCTTTCTTTTGGTGGTATTTGATCGCCTCTGCGTCATTTCTGATCACCGCTATAAACAAAAGAAGAGCGACAATTTTGCAAGAAAACCCAAATTTCTTACTTTTTGCTAAAATACAAATCCAAAAAAAAATATATAAAAAAACATTTTTTTCCATCGGTTTTGGCCGATTTATATTCTTCCTCATACTTTTGGTAAAACAAATCGCAATCTGCGTTTATTGATTGGTTTGCGCAAAAGTTGCCGCGTTTACGGATGATGAGAATAAATTTCTGGGGTTTTTATTTTGTTTTTTAAATTTTTTACTAGTAATGGCGGCGATCTGCGATTTTTAGCGGTATTGCAATATTGGGGCGGACATGTCGGACCATTTTGATGCTTTTTTGAGACCATTGGCATTTATACAGCGATCAGTGCTATAAAAATGCACTGATTACTGTGTAAATGCCATTGGCAGCGAAGGGTTTAACCTGGAGGGGGGCGCTCTAAGGGTTAACTGTGTTCCCTGGGCGTGTTCTTACTGTATGGGGGCTGGGCTGGGGGAAGGAGATGATCACGGCTTCCATATACAGGAAGCCTGTGATCACAGCCCTTCCCCCTCTGTCAAAACGGAGATCTATGTTTACATACACGGACCTCCGTTCTCTCACTGCGGGGGGGCCACCGTGGGTAGCCGGTGGCGATCGAGTCCTCCCTGCCCGCTCCCTGCCCCCCCCCCCCAAACACAGTGAGCGTGCCTCTGGCGGCGCGCGCTCACAGTACGTGATCTCATTGTCGCCGTCAGACTGCGGTCGGCAAGTGGCTAAAAACACCGGATCTTAATAAGTAAACATAGGGATTTGGTCACACCATATGGCCATACCATGCTTAATCCCACCACTGTGTCAAAGTACCCCATTTTCAGTAGGTCCTACACTATTCATAGAATGAAAGATAAATCCCACTTCTCAAACCCATGGGAGATACACGGGGAGAAGTGTGCTATCTGCAGATTCCTCAGCTTGAACGGCACTATAAAGGGACTCCTCCTATAACTACTTACTGGTGGACACTGATAACAAAGTACATATGGTGGACGGTGGGGTGCTCCACCCAGAAGCCTGGTCAGGACTCGATATGTAACTCAACATGTAACAAACTAACAAACAAAGGGTGGGGGGGGGGGGGCACACCCCAAAAATACATTTCTAAGGATGGTGCTGCCGTATAAAGACTCGTGGTAGGAATCTTTACATAAAAACCCCACACGGGGGGGGGGGGGTGGGAAACAAACAATCAAACAATGTACAACTCAATGTATAGCTCAGGACTGGTCCGAAGACCCACCTCGTGGGGTGGCAGGTGGTATACATGAAACAATAGTCACAGGTGGTCATTCATCAATATCCTCCTCAGGGAAATATCACGGCAAGTTCGACTCCTTAGACGTCTATCGTGTGAAGAGGGGCACATAGAGGGTACCCAAACTCTTCACCCTAAATAGAAAGTAAGATACTTATCACATCCTGGATGACTTTTACCCCATGAAACTGTGTCACCACCCTAATTCGTACCATACCGGTATACCACACTGGTTTAGGGATACAAATGAATAATTCTAGGCCAC
>BLSH010534252.1:30153-40715 GCA_018402905.1 Glandirana rugosa | reverse complement strand
CAGTAACACAGGTGGGGCAGTTTGCAGCCAGTGACACAGGTGGGGCAGTTTGCAGGCAGTGACACAGGTGGGGCAGTTTGCAGGCAGTGACACAGGTGGGGCAGTTTTCAGCCAGTGACATAGGTGGGGCAGTTTGCAGCCAGTGACACAGGTGGGGGCAGTTTGCAGCCAGTGACACAGGTGGGGGCATTTTGCAGCCAGTGATACAGGTGGGGCAGTTTGCAGCCAGTGACACAGGTGGGGCAGTTTTCAGCCAGTGACATAGGTGGGGCAGTTTGCAGCCAGTGACACAGGTGGGGCAGTTTGCAGGCAGTAACACAGGTGGGGCAGTTTGCAGCCAGTGACACAGATGGGGGCAGTTTGCAGGCAGTAACACAGGTGGGGCAGTTTGCAGCCAGTATAATGGTATTAAGGTGGTATTGGCGCTGCTCTGTTTTTATTTCTTACCGTTTTAAATAAAAAAAAAAATTTTCCAGCATGCTGGTCAATATTTAAAAATTGCTTATTGTAAGACCTTGCAATCAATAAAGAGTGGACTATAGGGATATGTAAATTGGTGGTGGGACGTATTTCTGTGTGTTGCAATATTACCATATCCCTGGTTCTTTCTTATATGTTGTTTAAACGGTGTATCCTAGATTTTAGGGATTTATAACTATCTATATTTGGAAATGCAGTGTGCGCAAATCCGCATTGGAGGTGGAAATGGCAGAGTGTGAGACAAATGGTATATAGGGGTATACAGATTCCGTGGCTATACATAAAATGTATAAAAACATCTATATCTCTCTAAAAAAAGTGATATCTCCACATATATATCAAAACACATATAAATATCAAAATTTATATCAACTCCTGTATCAAATCAGCAAGAGGATCCCAAAGTTCTTGTGAAGTGTTAAGTGCACAGAAGTGGCAAAATATTTTATTTTGTCCAAAGGTGTTGGCACCTTGGCCGTTATACCGATGTTTCTTCAAAGTGCAACAGATTAAATAAGTTTGTATATCGATGGTCCAAAGTGCAGAAGTGACTTTTCAAAATAATGAAGTGACTTTCAAAATAAATCTTCAAATAAATATTATAAAGTGTTCAAAAGTAATTAGTGGTGTGCTAATCCAAGCCGTGCGTCGGGTGCTCCCCTTCAGAGAATGAGTGCCTGCTTACCGGAAAAACGTTCCCCACTCAAGGGGTCCACGTTTTAGAAGAGGTGCACAGTTCCAGCTGTGCTCTATAAGGATGGTACTCCTCGTTATCCGCTGTCTCTGGTCTCAGAGCTTCCTTCACCCTTCTCCTCTCTGTATCCCAAATGTACACCATGCAAAGGCAAAAGACTAGATCTTGTGCAAATATTGCTATTTATTCGAATAACAAGTGGCTAAAAGCTTACATTGTAAAATCAAATGTGTAGGTTAAAAAGAAACGCCGTGTCTTTAGACAAAGATCTCAGCTATACAGAGACGCCGTGTCTCCTGCGTTCTCCTTGAAACGAAATCGAAAAAACCGGAAGTGACGTGTGACGCCTAAGTCCTGCCCTATGCGTTTCGTCATAGGACATCTACTGGAGCGGTTTGCAGCCAGTGACACAGGTGGGGCAGTTTGCAGTCAGTGACACAGGTGGGGGCAGTTTGCAGGCAGTAACACAGGTGGGGCAGTTTGCAGCCAGTAACACAGGTGGGGCAGTTTGCAGCCAGTGACACAGGTGGGGGCAGTTTGCAGGCAGTGACACAGGTGGGGCAGTTTGCAGCCAGTGACACAGGTGGGGCAGTTTGCAGCCAGTGACATAGGTGGGGGCAGTTTGCAGGCAGTAACACTGCAGAGATCCCCGCACTTACCCCATCCAGCAGGCAGGATTGTTGCAGAGATTCGGCATACGGAGAGCTTGCTGTCCCCCCTCGTCGGTCCCCGGGTGGTCATGGTCTCTGTGGGAGTGGAAGTCACCTCCACTGCCACAGTGACCCGCCCCCGGCCACCGCATCCAATCACACTGTGTGGAGGCTCAGGGCAGCCAATCAAGCTATGCAGAGTGCACCTGTTCAGCGCACCCGAATAGCTTTTAATGGCCGACCAATAGGCTCACTACTTGGCTGTCATGTGACAGCCAAGGAGCCGAAAAAAAGAAAAAAAGAAGAAAGTCAATGCACCGGTGCCACCTGCAGGGGGCGGGGCTGAAAATTTTTTTTTTCTTCTTCTTCTTTAACCGGCAGGGAGGCGGCGCCCAAGTGCCCCTCACACACCAGCCGCCACTGGACCTGGTCGAGCTTCAGTATGTTCGTGAGGCACTACCCCATTGACCAGCTGTCCAGTCAAGACCAGACATATGGATGCAAAGTGCTTCAGGCCTTATCCTCACCCTAGTAAGTATTGCTTGATACATCCTCTCGGATGCTGCCCTGGAAGGCGATTTGAGAAAATAGAGTTGAGTACCTGGTAACTCTTTTAGTTCCCGCCCTTAACATTAATGCAAAGGATTGTGGGGACACATTGGCTTACTGAGAGTTCTTTCGGTGCTTTAATAATACTGAGGCACAAAGGTAAGACTGACTAATTTATAATGGTGGATTATTGTGTTTCCTGTTTCAGGAAGGAGGAGCCTCGGATGCCGCCCTGGAAGACTTCTTAGAAAAAGAGTTACCAGGTACCTAACTCTATTTTTGTGGATCTTTGCCTTCCAATGGAATTTGCCATCTTGTGTGCATATTTTGAGGCATTTACTACTTTCCTGGAGTGGACGGTAAAGGAGAGATCAGATATGTCTTCCTCCATGCACTTTTTTGCTGACTTTTATTTTGTTGAAATTTTGGGGACGAACCCGAGGATCTGTGCACTTTCTACTTTGCAAAAAAAAAAAGCCCCTTTGTCAGGTGCCATTGCTTATTAAAAATGGAAATTTTGCTTGTCCAGTGTTGCCAGTGGAATGGAATTTTTCATGTAGACTATCCCTGGCCATGGATAGAGTGCTAGAGAACTTGTGTTGCAGTCACCAGGCAGATTTACACATTTGGATGCAGTACCTTGAGAGTTTAGATGTTATATCTTACTGGTTGGCTCTGGTTCGGTCCAATTCTGAATTAGAGGGTCGCACAGATACAGCGGGCGGGGTTGATTTTGGGAGCCTATTTTTCTTGTTGTTGGTGTGCAGAGGCATGGCCTGGTTTTGGAAGCCATCTGATCTCTTTTGGAATTTCACTTTGTTGGACCTGTTTCCCTTTGTTAGTAGCCCTGGCTCTTTTGGGAGATTGTCTCAGGAATAAAGCAGAGTGTTTTCATTCTGATAACTCTGTTGTGGTCTCCACCATTTAATTCTCTCTTATCTTCCTATCTCCTGGTGATTTTGCTGTGCCCGTTTGCTTTATTATGTTTGTACTATACTGTGTTGCTTAGAGCTTGCCATATTCCTGGTCAATTCAAGGCAAGCACTGATTCTTTGTCCTTGGCTTTGGAGGTGAAGCAGGAAGGGCACTCGTGTTCGGCCTGGCTATGGATAGTCATTTAAGAGGTATGTGCATGGGCGTCCGCAGATAGGGGCAAGGGGGAGAAACTGCCCCCCCGGAATCAGGGTTCGGATCGGGGGTTGCCCACTAGGTCCTTATCCTCTTGGGCTATGTAGTAAGTCTCTAATCGTCTCGGGTGCCATGTCCACAGTCTCAGACCATCTCCTGTAGTATGTCTGCAGTCTCTGACCATCTCCTGTAGTATGTCTGCAGTCTCTGACCATCTCCTGTAGTATGTCTGCAGTCTCTGACGATCTCCTGTAGTATGTCTGCAGTCTCTGACGATCTCCTGTAGTATGTCTGCAGTCTCTGACGATCTCCTGTAGTATGTCTGCAGTCTCTGACGATCTCCTGTACTATGTCTGCAGTCTTTGACGATCTCCTGTAGTATGTCTGCAGTCTTTGACGATCTCCTGTAGCATGTCTGCAGTGTCTGATCATCTCCTGTACTATGTCTGCAGTCTCTGACCATCTCCTGTACTATGTCTGCAGTCTCTGACCATCTCCTGTACTATGTCCGCAGTCTCTGACCATCTCCTGTAGTATGTCCGCAGTCTCTGACCATCTCCTGTACTATGTCTGCAGTCTCTGACCATCTCCTGTACTATGTCTGCAGTCTCTGACCGTGATAATGTGATAATGTCAAAAAGCGGCATAGCATGGGTGACCTTAAAATGATGCCCTCCCCTGAAAAAATTTCTGCGGACGCCCATGGGTATGTGGGACCTAATAAGATGTCCTTTGGCTCCTAGTACCTGCGTGACACACAACAGGATATGGCATGCTTAAAGGGACCTGGGTATTACACCCATTGTGGGTGGACAACAGAACCTTCTCATTTGGTCTATCAGTAAATTTTCTACACTGGGTGATTCATCGTCGGTTATAGATAACGCATTGGGTGCCTCACCTTTTCTTTTTGAATCGATGGGCTGGCAAGCAAGGAATTTTTTGCAGATCGCTGCTGTCTGGTATTTTGAGATATTCTCATATGCTTGGTGTTTCAACAGCCCAATGTTTGCAGTTCTGATTTTTTTCAACTGCATTTATTTACATTGGCCTTTCCCCTTCCCTTTTCTGGTACCTTAGGTGTGGGGGAAGTAGCCCTAGCACCAAGACTCCTGGTGGTCTTGCCATTTCAGACGCGTCTTTCTGGCGGGTCACTGATACTTAGTATACAATGGTCTAAAACTGATCAGCTAGGCCAAGGGGTCTATATCTCCTTGTTCCCATCGGCAGACTGTGTGACCTGCCCAGTAAAGGGTAGAACATTCCTATCACTGTGGCCTGTGGGTGAAGGCCCTCTTTTCATACATGCTGACAGCTCCTTTTTTTGATTCTCTGCCATTTTCAAACCATGCATGGGTGGGGTGGGTCTCAGTTGTGGACTGCGACACCCATTTGTATGTGATTGGGCTACTACAGAAACGTCCAGGGTGGGTATGTGTGCGTAGTTGGTTAAGCGCATTGGGAGGTGGGGCTCCTCGCGATATTTGTTTTCTTTTAGGATGCAACAGGTGGCATTTTCCTATGAGCTCCTAATGGTGCTGGTGACATATTTTTATTCTGCTTGTTGTTTGTGGAGTAAAGTTTATTTTCGCTTTTCTGGTTACTTCTTTGTTTTCCTTTTTATATCCTTTTGGGTTTAGCCTGTTGTATGGTTTTGTTGATGCGTCATTCCTATATTTACTGGGCTACACGCAGAACTGACCTTAAAAGGAGCAATTTCCAGATTGTTTTCCCAAGGACATAATACACCCGAGTTGGATGGGTGCAGGAGATTTGGTGCGGAAGGAGTTACTCCTCCATATTCTCTGCACGTTTTGCATATGACCGTCATCTGGATATGTTATTCATGCTGGTAGCAAAGACTTGCACAGTAAACCTATATGGCATCTTATAGGGGCAATTTAAGTTTGCCCTTTTTTATTTGCTGACCTTATTTCCCAGGGTGGTGATTATATGGTCAGAAACTCTTCCCAGGTTTCCTGGGTAAGCGGCAAGAGATCACAAGGCTCGTAAAAAAGTCAGAAGAGCCATATCCAACTTTGTTTTACAATGCGGTAGTAGTGGTAGTGCGCCTTGTTTAATTATAGAATCAGAGGATGTACTCTTGGCAAGCTGGCATCTATTTGAATGATGTTGGCCTTGACATGTCCACTTTGCGCTTGCAGGATTTACTTGAGGTGGCTTACGCTCAGTGGGCTCTGTGGGTTGGCGGTCAGGCTGCCGATGATATCTCATCGAAAGCCTGAGAAGGCGGTGTCCCTTGACTAACTGAGAAGACAGTAAAAAGGCTGGTGGAGTGGCGCAGCTTGGATTTTATGGACGGGGGGCTAGAATCGGTGCAAAAAATGGTCATCTTATCAGTCCCACTAACAGCAATGGAATAAAAATGGTTGTCTTCTTGGATACGTCAGTTATTGTTTGATGTGATTTTAAGCACAAGCCTTTACTGTACAGAAGCCATGTTCATTGAATAATACTCAGCAGGAACAGGAAACACCACACAGGAAGTAAGTACAACAGAGATGGAAAATAGAGCTGCATTTAAAGAAACATAACGTCCATAACATCTCCCCTTTTTAGTGTTAATAAATGAACATTGTGAAATTCGAAAGAGACACAGCAATAACACATTCTATAGGTTAAGTCTCACAGATGGTTTTGAACATCTACCACTACGGGTGAAGACTGGCCCTTGTGCAAGGATTCCTTTAGCCCTCCCTGAAGTTACTGCGCTCCTCTCATCATGTAATGGTATGCTCTGCACAGCTGTCAGGTATACTTGTTTGCCCAGAACTGTCATTGCCATTGGTATGAGGCATCGCCTCTGTACATTCCTCACTGTCAATGGGTGAGTATGTCCTTGTGATACTGGGCGAGTCTGGCCTATCAACGGGATACTGAGATTCAGGCTGCTCTGCCACTCTCAAATCCACTCGATTGCGGCGATAAAGTTCCTTCAACGTCCACAAGATAGGAGCGTGGTGCAACCTTTTGCAGACAAGTACCCATTTTCCAACAGCCTTTTCTATCCCTGTGTAATGGTTTCATACGGATTCGTTCTCCAATATTCAATTCTGGCAAATCTCTGGCCAATGTGTCATATTGTGCTTTTGACACTTGTCTCTTAAAGAGGAAGTAAACCCAGATGGGGTTTACTTCCTCTATATTCCCCTGCTAAGTAGTAGCATAATGGGCTACTATGCATCGCATAGTAGCCCATTATGTGTCACTTACCTGCAAACAAAGCCTGCGACATCCAGCGCTGTCCCCTGTGCAGGCAGCGTCCATCTTCAGCCCCTCTTCCTTCCGGGGCCGCGACTCCGGCTCTGTGACTGGCTGGAGTGCGCACGGGAGCCGCCAGTCACGGTGCGATCTCAGTGAAGAAATGGCACCGAGGATGTTTCTTCACTGCGCATGTGCCGAAATGATGTTGGCACATCTAGTACACTGCATATCTCCTGAACCATGCAGGTTTGGGAGATATGCAGGGCACCTACAGGTAAGCCTTATCATAGGCTTGCCTGTAGGTTAAAGTGGTTGTCACAGGTTGACAACCACTTTAATCCCTAACTTTTCTGTAACACCTTGTATAACAGAGGGTTCAAGCAGCCTATTTGCTACTGGTAAGGAGGTCTTTAATCACCTTGACATCAGTCTTTGTGCCAAACTACTATCCATGCTTTCGGTCGGAGTGTTTCTCCAATGTAAAATGGCCTTTCGTGGGTCTTTACCATCACTTTGTGCTTTCTTGCATACATTTTTAACAATCTTTACAGCTGATTCAGCTTTGCCATTAGCCTGTGGATGACGTGGTGAGGAGGTAACATGCTCAAACTCCCATTCAGTGGCAAATCTTCTGAATTGTAAGCCATTATCAGAAATCACTGTATCTGGTTGGCCATGACGTGCAAACTGATCTTTGTACCTCTTAATTGTAGCTTCAGTGGATAAGTCAGGAAGAAGGTCTATTCCCCAGAAGTCAGAATAATGATCGACTAATAGCAGGTATTCTTTGCCTGTGTAGTTGAATGGACATGTAGGTATCTCATGTGACATCATGGTTTCTTCTTGTTGTAAATGGGCATATTCATTGCAGGTGGGACAATTACTGACAAAGGCTTTGATTTCACTGTGCATGTTGGGCCAGTAAAGAGTATCACAAGCATGTCTGTAGCATGCTTCACCTCCAATATGGCTGGAGTGTATGCATAATAACATCTCAGCTCTCAGTAACTTTGGCATTATGACCCTTGGACCTTTGTACCATTTTGTATGCTGATCTCGTCTCTAAAGGACCAGTATTCCCTTACAATTCCAGGTACTGCCACTTTTTCTTCTGGCCACCCACTCAAAACAATAGCTTGTAAAGTTGCATCACTGTCGATGTGCTGTATGAGTTGATGTAGTCGCTGATCTGTGACATTAAGTTAGTCCGCTAGATTGATATTGGCAAAGAAATGTTGTTCCTGTTACAGAAGACAAATTGTATGATGCTCATGCTCACCTCCAGGCAGGGCTGGACTGGGACAAAAATTTGGCCCTGGACTTCATCCAGACTGGCCCACTTTAATTTTGTGAATACGCACAAAAACAGTATCCTGTGCACTTGCACGAGAGTGACGTCATCATGGCCTGGCTATCCACACAGCAGGAGCACTCAAACCCAGAAAGAAGCCCGGGTGAAGGGGGGAGCCCCCGGCAGCAGTGACAGTGCATCTGACATCCCATACAACCCCCTTCATTGCATAGGGTCCTTCTTACCTTTGGGGGCTCCCTTCATTCCATAGGGTCCTTCTTATAGGGCCCCTACATCTCAAACACCCCCTTCATTCCTTTGGGCCTCTTCTTCCCACAGGAGCCTGTTCATTCCATGGCCCCCCTGGTTGTCTTGTGTTAGATGAAATCCTGCAAAACGGACTTTTATGCAGCAAATTCACATTCGCGCCCGTTCACTCGCGCCGGAAATGGCGCTCTATTTCAACCCTGCACGCCCTGCAACAAGTGCTGTCTGATCTACAGCGTGTAGTGTGTGTTCCTGGGCAATCTGTATCTGTTTCTCTGTTCCTGTGACCCGGATTGCCTGACTTTGCTGACTGCACCGACCCCTGGACTGTCTACGACCACTCCCTTGCCTAGCCCTCCTGTACCTTGCCTGCCCGCCTGTTGACGACCCTGCCTGGACCCGACTACCCGCCTGCCTGCTCCTCTTGTACCGCACCGCCAGCCTGTTTCACGACCCAGCCTGTACGACCATTCTTCTTGTGCAAGAGTGCACCAATGGACTTCTACCATCACCAGTGACCCAGTCCGACTCTCGTGCCATCCTGCACTCCCGAGCCACCTGTCTACTCTACCAGGGGTTCCCGAGTCAGGGTCGTAAGGGAGGTTACCCACTGCATGAGCCAGACTCAACCACCAGGTACGTAACACTTGTATCCCCCTGCCCCCTCCAGTCCGGTCACCAGCCCCCCTTGTGTCCCCTTGTCACCTGCCCCCTAGGACTAGGCCCGAAGCCCTATTTTCCCCCTTTATACTTACCTAGGTGCATGCAGCATCAGTCCAATGCTGCATCTGTCCCCTGACACCTCTACACTGAGAACCGAGCGGTCGAACACCGCCAATGGCTCGTTTCTCACAGATCCCCAAGTGAAAAGTTGCTGACTGTCAATCAGCAGCTCTTCTCTCTGCTCTTCCATGCTCACTGGAGTGCTGAGCTGTGGAGGGCGAGGGATCGGCCGTCTCAATCTCTCAGTGGCTCACTGAGAGGCTGAGAAGGCTGTCAGTCCAGGCACCTGGCGGATCCAGACTCTTGCAGTTGTGATGACGCAGAGCCTGGTCCGACTTGTGTGACGTCAGCAGAGAGTGGACTTCAGCCCGCTCTCTGCTGAAAACGGGTCACAGGAGTGCAAAATGAGTAGTGTGATCCTACTTATGAAAGGTGGAAGCAAGTGGGATCACACTACCCAGAGGTTTTTTTCTTGCACTGGGACACTTTAATTACTGCTTTGATTACATATTTTGCACAGGTTATTTTTGATACATATTCA
Source organism: Glandirana rugosa (assembly GCA_018402905.1). Lineage (NCBI taxonomy): Eukaryota > Metazoa > Chordata > Amphibia > Anura > Ranidae > Glandirana > Glandirana rugosa. The sequence continues at coordinate 31,167 of BLSH010534252.1, read as the reverse complement.
GTGGCTCTGCATTATGCCGGGCCAGCCGGTTACCTGGATGGGTTCCTGCAGCACCGTCATCTCTCTGCCTGTTGGCTGCTCTCAGGACGTCTCATGTGTTACTGCGGAGGCCGCCGGAGATAGCCGAGTTTTCCGGGAGGAAGCTGAAGAGCGGTCAGAGAGGAGTGGGTGGGGGAAGTCAAGCGGTGACGGAAAAGGACGAACGCGAGCTGGAGGTGGCCCAAGATGTGTGCAGTGTCTGGAAAGAGCCGAGCGGGGACGGAAAGAACCGAGCGGGGACGGAACAGCGGTGCTCAAATTAATGGCTGAGAGAATCGTGCAACCATTAATTTGATAGGCTATCACTGACATCGACCCACTGAGCCATCGGCCCAACTCCCGGTAGTCCCGATGGCCACTGCATGCCTGCCTCCAGGTGCCACATTATCTGACGTAGCTCTGCTCAGGGTATCACTGATGTACATTTCACATCCTGGCTTGTAGACAACATTGAGGTTGTAATGCTGCAATGTAAGCATCATGCTCTGTAAACGCTTGGGAGCACACAAAAGGGGCTTCTTGAATATGGCTATCAGAGGTTTGTGACCAGTTTCAGCTGTAATTGAATCCCGTCCATAAATATAATGACGGAAACGCTGGCAAGTAAATACAATGCTTAAACATTTCATTCAACAAAAGCTCAAACAGTTTTCAATCATCAAAGAGTTTTCTTTTAGGTGCCGACTGTATTAAACATATCACTGTTCTAAAATCATCTAAAAACTCTATGTGAAACTATAGCAGAGCGAAACCATATCCCTGTTCTTCTCTATGCTGTAGTTTCACACACAGTTTCCAGATGTGACTATCGGTATAAGTTCTTCGGGGAAAACACACGAGGGTTCGCAAATGTCTCGTACTACGAATGTAACGTCGTAATGTTGGAGTTACAACAGATGTTCGGTCCTACACTTTACATGTAGTCACTATGGGACTCGTCTCGATGCAGTCTATTACACCGTGGACCTCCGTCCG
>BLSH010534251.1:128572-143703 GCA_018402905.1 Glandirana rugosa | reverse complement strand
TACCCTGCATCCCTCATCACCCATCTGTACCCTCCATTCCTCATCACCCATCTGTACCCTCCATCCCTCATCACACATCTGCACCCTCCATCCCTCATCACACATCTGTACCATCCATCCCTCATCACACATCTGTACCCTCCATCCATCATCCCTCATCCGTACCCTCCATCCCTCATCACACATCTGTACCCTCCATCATTCATCACAAATCAGTACCCCCATCCCTCATCCGTACCATCCATCCCTCATCACACAGCTGTACCCTCCATCCCTCATCACTCATCTGTACCCTCCATCCCTCATCACACATCTGTACTCTCCATCCCTCATCACACATCTGTACACTCCATCCCTCATCACACATCTGTACCCTCTATCCCTCATCTGTACCCCCCATCCCTCATCACACATATGTACCATCAATCCCTCATCACACATCTGCACCCTCCATCCATCATCACACATCTGTACCCTCCATCCATCATCACACATCTGTACCCTCCATCCCTCATCACACATCTGTACCCTCCATCCCTCATCACACATCTGTACCCTCCATCCCTCATCACTCATCTGTACCCTCCATCCCTCATCACTCATCTGTACCCTCCATCTTTCATCACTCATCTGTACCCTCCATCCCTCATCACACATCTGTACCCTCCATCCCTCATCACACATCTGTACTCTCCATCCCTCATCCCAACACTCAGAATTATCACTCAGCATCACTCAGTATATTTGATTTGGTTCTATGTAGTTTTACCTTCCTGGTCACACCAGTTTGTGAAGAGACGATCTGGAAGCTGTGACCCCAAACAACAAAATGGAGAATTTTGGGAGGGGGAGGGAAAGGAATGTGACTGCAAGAGGTTTACTTTCAGTTTCCGCAGGAAGCCAACTGGACTGAGCTCAGTGCTGATTCAGCTGCAGGGATTTTTAATTCCTTTAACACAACCTTAACCACTTCAGCCCCATAAGGTTTTACCCCCTTAATTACCAGGCCATTGTTTGCTACACATCGCTGCATTAGTTTAACTGACAATTGCGCGGTCGTGCGGCGCTGTATCCAAATAAAATTTATGTCCTTTTTTCCCCACAAATAGAACTTTCTCTTGGTGGTATTTGGTCACCTCTGCGGTTTTTATTTTTTTTGCGCTATAAACAAAAGTAGACAGACAATTTTGACAAATTTACTTTCTGCTATAATACATATCTAATAAAAAAATCCAATTTCTGCATCAGTTTAGGCCAACATGTATGCTGCTACGTATTTTACATACTCTACAGATATCTCCCTCCCCTCACACTCTTTGTCCTCCTGCACAATCAATACTCTCATTTAACCCAGCTACTATAGAGGAAGTCACTAAACTTCCCTCTAACGCCCACCTAACCTCCTGCCCCCTGGACCCCGTTCCTTCTCAAATACTACAGTCACCCTCCAACTCTATCCTACATTCTTTAACTCACATCTTCAACCTCTCCCTCTCTACTGGAATCTTTCCCAACCCTCTAAAACATGCACTAGTCACTCCCATACCAAAAAAGGCCACACTGGACCCCACCGATCTTAACAACCTAAGACCCATCTCCTTACTCCCTTTTGTCTCCAAAATCCTTAAACATTTAGTCTACAACCGACCGAGTGACCACCTCACTAAAAATAACCTTCTTGATTCCCTTTAGTCTGGATTTTGTCCTCAGCACTCCACAGAAACTGCCCTCCTAAAACTCACAAATGACTTACGAACAGCAAAAACCAACGGTCATTATTCTGTACTCTTGGACCTTTCTACTGCCTTTGATACAGTTGATCACCCCCTCCTCCTCAAAAAACTCAATTTGCTTGGTCTCCATGGCTGTGCTCTCCATTGGTTCGAATCCTACCTATCTCACCAAACCTTCAGTGTCACTTACAACTCCACTTCTTCCTCTCCAACTCCTCTTACCGTTGGGGTCCCCCAAGGTTCTGTCCTTGGACCCCTACTATTCTCGATCTACACGTCCTCCCTGGGTCAGCTGATAACCTCTCATGGCTTCCACTATCATTTATATGCCGATAACACCCAAATCTATCTCTCTACCCCTCAACTCACCCCATCAGTCTCCTCACAGATCACTGCCTTACTAACAGACATATCAGCCTGGATGTCACAGCACTTCCTCAAACTAAATCTATCTAAACCTGAGCTCATGATATTTCCTCCCCCACGTGCCCCTTCCCCTGACTTCTCTGTTAAGATCAATGGCACAACTATTAGTGCACCCCACATGCCAGGGTGCTAGGGGTAACCCTAGACTCTGAACTGTCCTTTCAAGACCACATCCAATCCCTGCCCAAATCATGCCGCCTCACCCTACGCAACATCACTAGAATATGCCCCTTTTTAACCAAGGACACCACCAAGCTTCTAATTCACTCTATGGTTCTCTCGCCTTGACTACTGCAACTCTCTCCTCATTGGATTACCTTTGCATACATTATCCCCCCTTCAGTCCATAATGAATGCTGCTGCAAGACCTATCCTCCTTACCAACCGCTCAGTGTCCTCCACCCCTCTCTACCAATCTCTTTACTGGCTTCCACTAACCCAACAAATAAAATTCCAAATACTAACAATAATTTACAAAGCCATCCACAACTCTACCCACAGCTACATCTCTAACCTAGTCTCAAAATACCAACCAAGCCGCCCTCTTCGGTCCTCCCAAGACCTCCTGCTCTCCAGCTCCCTTGTCACCTCCTCCCATGCTCGCCTCCAGGATTTCTCCAGAGCTTCTCCCATCCTTTGGAACTTCCTACCCCAATCTGTCTAACTGTCTCCTAATCTATCCATTTTTAGACGATCCCTGAAAACCTTTCTCTTTAAAGAAGCCTATCCTGCTTCTAACTAATACACTGTCTTACTTTCTACATCAGCTCATCCCCCACAGCTATTACCTTTTGTATCAATTGACCCTCCCTCTTAGATTGTAAGCTCTAACGGGCGGGGCCTTTGATTCCTCCTTGTACCAAATTGTAATGTAACTGTACTGTCTGCCTTCATTTTGTAAAGCTCTGCGCAAACTGTTGGCGCTATGTAAATCCTGTATAATAATAATAATAATAATAAAAAATCGCAATAAGCGTATATTGATTCGTTTGCGCAAAAGTTATAGCGTCTACAAAATAGGGGATAGATTTATGGACTTTTCATTTTTTTATTGTTTTCACTGGTAATAGCGGCGATCTGTGAATTTTAGCGGGAACGCAACATTGCAGCGGACAAATCTGACCCCAAGTGTCACTTTGTTTGAATAAGCTACAGGGGTGGAGTGAAACACGTTGGGGGCGTGACTGGTCGGAGTCCAGGCTGAGGTTGCTATCTATTAATTGCAGTAGGACGCCATGGATGTGCGACTTCTAGGGGTTCACTCTTCCTTTCTTGAACCTTTGCAAGAGCCAGGACAAGCTCCATTCCCTGTCAGCAGTCCAGCAGCAGCTGTGGATACACTGCCTACATACCCCTTCCCTATTGAACCTGAGTGCCACACACACTTTTCTCATGACACTTTTTGGGGACCCGTGACACCAATATAGTGATCAGTGCTAAAAAAAATGCACTGTCACTGTATAAATGACACTGGCAGAGAAGGGGTTAACATCAGGGGCAATCAAAGCGTTAAATATGTTCCCTGTTTGTGCTTTCTTACTCTGTGGGGGACTTACTGACAGGAAGAATCGCTGTTCCTGATTGCTACGAACAGAAGATTTCCATGTTCTCCCCTGTCAGAATGGGGATCTGCCTTGTTTACATAGGCAGATCCCCGTTCTGCCTCCCTGTGAAGCGAACGTGGGGGGGCAGTGGACATCAGGTCCATCGGACACACATATCGGCTACTCCTCCATGCAGCGGGCATGTGCGGCATGGTCTTTTTGACCTAAGATCTCACAAGAGGTCCTGTCATGCTTATTTCTATTACAAGAGATGTTTACTGTGACAAGAGTCACTTTGGGGGGGGGGGGGTGGAACCCAGAATCCCTTGGAGAGGTTGGGAAACCCTTGCTTCAGCTCCCCATGCCTGTCTTATGCCTAAGTCACCCTGTGTCTATTAGGGACACAGGGTGAGCGAGAAAATAAGGGACACTCAGAATGTGGTTTGGAGTACTGCAGATGGGACAGTAATATTTATCTGAACAACATTCCCTCAATAATATATGAAGATAATGTCCACCTTTCGTCAGAGACCATTGCTAGATGGTTTGAGGTGGGGTTGGTTTGTTATGTGTTTAAGTGCCTGTATCCCATTGTTCTATTGTGTCTGTCTGTCTTGGGAGAAAAGTATAATGGGATGTATATGTGTATAAGGATTAGCTGTGAGGAGGGAGGGGGAATTCCTCCAACAGCTCTCCCTGCTGATAGGACAGTCTACTGATAAGAAGTTTGAATACACCTATGTGTCTGTTACTGAATGTAGTTTACCCCACCCTGTGTCATTATACAAAAGGGAGGGGGGAGTTATCCCTGAGTGTATATCTCTGTACCTTTGTTCAAATAAACAGTCTTGTTCTGATTTAGCAGCCAAAAGGAGTCCTGCCTAGTTCTTAGTTGTAATATGTGATGGGGTTCCATTACAGTGGTGGTAAGCAGTGGGATGCTTCCTGCTGTTTGGAACATCCAAACCTCCACCTGGATCCAAGGTCTGGATAGCAGGAGAGTAGAGGTACCAGCTGCCATGGAAGAGGAATTCAGAAGGAGGTTGCAAGAGATGCGGATACAGCACAGAGGACCAATATCAGAGCAGGTACTGCTGGGATGGTATGATTCTATCCACTAAGAACGCTGGAAGGAAACGCTAGCCCGTGCGCAGCTACACCAGGGAAAAATTATCTCCTCCTTCAAGGAAAGGTACTGGTCACAGTACGAAGGGTGACTGGTGTTTTTGAGGAGACAACCGCACAAGGAATGGAAATCTGAGTTAAGCAGGCTGGTCCATGCATAGATGCGGTTGGATGAGAGCTACAGAGCCTCCGCTGGTATGTAACCCAAGTGTTCCCGTGGACAGTGGATGACAGCCCAACAGAAGGCTTTGGCTATGGCGGTCTGGGGCTGTTATTAGAGAGGCTGTCCGAGGACCCTGGAATTTGGGAGCGATTTGGAGTGGCGTATGGAGGAAATTTTGGAATACAGAGAATGGATGTTTATTCTGATTTAGCAGCCAAAACGAGTCCTGCCTAGTTCTTGGTTGTAATATGTGGCCGTAACATCTGATATCTATGTTCTATGACTGGAGGAAGTGGTCTATGATGGAAGCACTCAAGAGGAGTGTGACAGGGTTCTGTTACAGCTACTGTTGCCTTGGGACAGCCCAGAATGGTTAGATCGACCGAGAAAACCAGGAGGTCCATAGCCATGCGAAAGTTTTACACACCCCTACCGCCCAAGTGCAGTGGAAGTTAGTGTTATGAGAGATACTGTGTACCCACAGATGTTCTACTTGGAAATGATTTGGGGCATCTTTCTTCATCTTTCCATGTGGATTTATCCCCAGAAGCCTTCCCTGTGACCACCTGGCAGCAAGCAAGGCGAGCAGAGGAGACATTCGATGATGGGACCCAGGTAAGATCTCACTTTCCTCACCCCAACCACACTGTACCACCCTTTACCTGGGCTACCCAAAATGACTTTACCCGGGAACTACTATCTGACCTGATGTTAGCTAGTTACTGAGAGAGGGCAGGGATGGACCCCAGGGGATTAGCAAGGGTATGGATAGAGTGGGATTGGGGATTACTTTATCGGGTGACCGGAGGGAAAGGATCTCATCCGGTGTCCAAGCAACAGCTGGTCGTGCCGCAGAAATATCAGCACGACCTGCTTAGCATCAGATATGATATTCCCCTAGCTAATCACTTTGAAGTGAACAAAACCCTTCACCGTTTGACTCAGTTATTCTTCTGGCCAGGGATAATCGGTAATATTAGACAGAATTGTCATACCTATGATTCTTGTCAGTGGGTGGAAAGAAGGGCGACCGATTTAAAGCTTCCTTGTACCCCCTACCGATCATAGCTGAGCCCTTTAGCCGGATAGCCGTAGACCCAGAAGGACCGTTACCCCGACCAAGTCCCTCTGGGAAGAGATATATCTTGATGGTGGTAGATTATGCTACTCGTTACCCAGAGGCAGTTCCCCTGACAAAAATCCATGCAGAGACAGTGGTGGAGGCCCTGCTCCGGATCTTTGCCAAGGTGGATTTCCTTCAGCAGATTATCTCAGACCAAGGGACTCAGTTTACTGTGGACCTTCCTGGCAGTTGTGAAAGCTCTGTGGAATTAAGCCTATACAGAGCTTTCCCTACCACCCCCAGACTAACTATGTAAGCGGTTCAATGGAACGCTGAAGAAATTACTGCAGATGTTCTCAACTTCTCACCGGGATTGGGATAAATTTCTGCCGTACCTCCTGTTCACTTACAGGGAAGCGCCGCAGGAATCTATGGGGTTCTCCCCATTTGAATTATTGTATGGGAAACAGGTGAGGGGGTCACTAGATCTACTTAGAGACCATTGGGAAGGAGGTCTAGGGGCTGAGGAGACCTCTGTGGTAGGGTACATACTAGCGCTCAGGGACCGGCTAAAGAAACTCATGGATACCGTACGGGAGAACCTTTAGACTGCACAGGGGTGGCAGAAGCGGTGGTATGATCGTACTGCCCAGAATCGCCTTGGCTGTTGGGCAGAAAGTTCTTGTCCTCAAGCCTACCAAGTCTGACAAATTACAAGCCTCTTGGCCATGACCCTACAGGATAGTGCAGCAAATATGCGACACTACCTACCTTGTAGCTAAGTGCTCAGATAAAAGAGTCCGATGGACCCTCCATGTGAACATGCTCAAAGCATACCAGGAGATAGCTGCTATATGTGCTCCAGCCGGGGAAGATTATAAGAACCTTCCCCTGCCGGAGCTACCATCGAGGGACAGAGCAGGTGTAGAGACAGTGAGGTTAGACGGGCAGCTAGGGCCGGAGCAGTAGGACCAGGCCAGGCTCGTCCTTAGGCAGTGTCAGGACATGTTTTCCACCAAGCCTGGGTACACTACTATGGCAGTGCACCAAGTGGAGACCCCAGGACAGCCACCTATCCATCGGGTAGCTTACTGGGTATCTGAGTCAGTGAGAGAAAGTATGAGGAAGGAGATCAAGGACACGCTCGATTTAGGAGTCATCAAGCCCTCCAACAGCTCCTGGGTATCCCCAGTAGTGTTAGTGCCAAAGCGGGATGGTACTACCCGCTTCTGCGTAGATTACTGCTGACTAAACGACTGCACAACGACTGACGCATACCCCATGCCCCAGGTGGATGAACTGTTAGACCACAAGGTAATTTCCTAACTACCCTTGACTTATGCAAAGGGTACTGGCAGACTCCTTTGGACACGGAATCTGTCCCAAAGTCTGCATTCATCACCCTCTTTGGCATGTACCAGTCTAAGGTCATGCCGTTTGGAATGAAAAATGCTCTGGTGAAATTCCAGAGGATGGTAGATTGACTCCTCGATGGCCTACAGAATTATGCCTGTGCATATCTGGATGACATTGAGATCTACAGCAATAGCTGGGAGGAACATCTATTTCACCTGGGTACTGTGTTAGACAACATCCGGGCTGTGGGACTGACATTAAAGCCAGAAAAATATAGCATAGGGGTGTCCGAGGTTCAGTAACAGCGTCCTGAGCCAGCTAAAGTTGAGGTCGTTGCCAACTGGCCCACCCCCCAGACAAAAACCCAGGTCTTGGTATTCCTAGGCACTGCAGGGTACTATAGGAGGTTTGTTCCCAACTATAGCATGATAGCTACAACCCTGACTAACTTGACCAGAAAGAATCTCCCCCGCCAGATCCTGTGGTCCCCAGAGTGTGAAAATGCTTTCCAGCGCCTGGAAAATGCTTTGATTTCTGCCCCAGTTTTGGCTCACCCAAACAAGCATTTTTGTGTATATACAGAAGCTTCTACCTTCAGGTTGGGATTAGTGCTAAGCCAAGTGGGAGCCAACGGCAGTGAGCACCCTGTTGCCTACATCAGTCATGAACTACTATCCCAGGAGGTGGGGTATGCAGCCATAGAAAAAGGATGTTTGGCGCTGGTGTGGGCCTTGAAAAAACCTCAGCCATATCTCTATGGATGATCCTTCACGGTGCTCACTGACCACAACCCTTTGATCTGGTTAAATCGAGTATCCGTGTGCTTATTGAGGTGGAGTCTTGCCCTGCATGCCCTAGAACTTCACTGTGCAGTACAGGCCGAGGCAACAAAATGGCAACACAGATGGATTTTCCCAGCAAACTGAACTGACATCCCCAAGCTGACCCATATTGGATCTTGCTGGGTCATTGCCTGGAGAACTCTTTGTTTTGTGTTCTTAAGTTATACAGACGAGCTGGTCACTATTTTTTTTTTTGGCTTCTTGTCTTAGGTAGTCATTGTCCATGATAATAGGATTAGCTCAACTGTCTAAGGTAGCCATTGTCTGTGATAATAGGAGTAGCCCTTATCTCATGGTTTCCAAAACTGGTGTTGCCTAGTTCTTGGGGTAACTATAGCCAGATTCACTGGTCTCATGTTCCAGAGCTTGAGAAGCAAGTAATGATTTTCCATAGGCTGTATAAATGGTAGAGCAGTTTTGTCAAAGAGAAGTGCAAACTTAGTTATCCCCTGGGAAACCCATACATCATAGGCTGCATACTGTTGTGCTTGCGGGAACATTGGCTTACCTTGAATCAGAAAATGGTTGGACACCCAAGAATATATACAAAATGTGTTCCTTAGCTCTCTCCAAGCTATAATTGTATCATGCAAAAGTAAGTTATGCCATAGATGGTTGGGAAGGGATCATAATTTACAATGCACCAAGGCAGCCAGGATGCATGGGTCCACCATTTGGGATTCAAGGTCATAGCTAGTATATTTATTGATGTAGTGCCCTCCTAGTTTGGGTGTTAGTAAGTGTATATCGTTTTTGGCTCTCTCTGCTTAACAGTAGAGCAGATAGGTAAATGTATATGCTATCTGCTTCTCAGAGAGCCTTGATTGAGTAAGGTCTGCTCAGTGTGCTCTGGTGCTGATGCTGGTGCTGGTGGTCAGGAAAGTTTTACACTGTCCAGTAGTATGGGTCCCTATTGGTCAGTGGGTGGAAAACTCAGCCAGTGACAGCAGGTGTATGTGGAGGTGGTTCTGACCAACTAGTAGGGGAGGTGCACCACTGCATTTTGGGTGAACACCTTCATATAAAAGGGAGCACATGGGCTCAAGGTCAGGAGTTCCAGCCCACCCAGACCTCAGGGGTGGAGGTGTGCATTCAGCTCCTGGCTGCTAGGCTTGAGGCCTATCCAGGAGGCTGCTAGATGCTAGGCCTAGCCAAGGCCTAGCTGAAGTTGCTGAAGCTACAGCCCAGAGTTCTTCTGCTGACAGAGGGGGACGTCCTTGGATCCTGTCTGGTATCACAGTGGCAAAGTGTCGCCCGGAAGTTGGAAGGAGGCTACCAGCTGTCCCGGGGCATGGTGTGAGTACAGACCTGTGAAATTCGTTGTGACAGGCTGCAGAGTAATCAGAGGGAGGCCCGGGTCAAATAAATTAGCAGCTCCTTCAGGGTACCGCTACATTAGCTTGGGAGAGCCAATCAAGTCTTACACATAGAAAACAGGACAAGTTACAAATTCTTAAATTTGGCATGTTTGCCTCTCCCTTGCTCCTCAGGCAGTGCAATTTGTTAAAGGAGATGTGGGGTCACCTTCCATGCCAAAGAAATGTTGTTAGACCCTTATTTATCCATTATAGGTCTTTGTGAAGAATTAAAAGGGGAATAGTCTGCATGAGATAGAAAAGGCGAGTGAAGATGACCATCTTGAATAGGTGACATCTTCTGAAGAGTGAGAGTGGCAGATCCACCCATGTCACCAACTCTCCTATGATTTTTGTATTTATTGGGGGGTGTAGTTTAGATGATAAAGGGAGGAAGGCATTATCCCTATTTTGATGCCCAGATATTTGACGTGGCCCTTGGCAACAGGTAACATTGACTGACTAGCTCAGGGTGCCTGGCTTAGTAAAGTGGAAGTACCTTGCTTTTTGAGAAGTTTATGCGTAGTCCTGAACAGAGTCAACAGTGTGTAAAGATGCATGATCTCCCAGCTCCCTCCTGAGCTACTCTATCCACTGATGGTGGTAGACTATAGAGCTGCCACAGCATGGCAATCTTACCATATTGGTCTGCTGGTAAAGCAAGGGTCAGGTAAATTGCTGTGGCTGGTTCCTCTGCTCCTCCTGTGTCATTGGTCATCTTGGGTTGTGGGGACGCTGAGGGAAGAGGATTGGATTTTGTCAGTGAAGCAGATGGCTGCGAATCAGAAACCGCTCCATGGGACAATGCCCAGCAGCTGTGGTAGGGTGTGAGAACGTGGGCTGTTGTCCCTGGTGAGTTATGCCGGTTTTGTAAGCAGACCCAGCGGGAGCTCCATCTAGTGCTCCTGCTGCACATGACGCCGGAACCAGAAGTCTATTCATTGTTTATTTGTAGGATAGAAATTTTGCACAAATGTAAAAATATTATAAATGTCCACCTTATACCTGTATATTAGATAATAAGAAATTTAAAAAAAGACAATTGGCTAGGTGATGGAAGCATCCCTTTTATTATATTTCCAATGAAGGGGCGTGGTATCTGCTGTTTAGGCTTCTGATTGGCAAATACTATCAAAATGACTATTAAACCCAAGCATAGAAGAGACCACACCCTCTCATGACAAAATCCATGCAAGATCAGACTGGCTCCTATAGGAAGGTCACACTCTGCACATTACTACTGTATAATAATAGCTATGAGGTAGCGTTTGGCAGCGTTGGGGCAGTGGGAGGGGGGGGGAGGGATTGTGGCACTCTATGGGACAGGTGCCTGGGTCTTGTAATGTCACATCATAGGCTGTACATTGTATAGATAACAGATCTTCTTCTTCATCACTCAGCCTGTATTATCTCTCCATTTCAGAAAATGAGGATTCTGGCAGGCATAGGGGGTTTAGTGAGAAGGGCAGTGAGTTGTGTAAGATGAACACCGGGATGACAGTTAGAACCAATCAGCTGGCTGGATGCATTTCCTAATACAGTTTTATATATCAAATATTCATTTTTAGTGGGCGATGTCTTTAGCACATTCTTCATTACAAAACAAAATCCCTCCCCATCCTGTCCTGGGTGCATAGTTCCTCCGAGACCATTCATTCTTCTCCTGAGTCAGAGCTGCTCATATCTAAATCCTTATCATCATCATCCAGCTGTGTCAGAAACTCTTCCTCTTCATCGTCCAGATAACCAAACATACAGTCATCCTCCTCTTCATCGTCACTCATACCATAGTTAATCATCATTTCTGGACAGGACTCTTTTAGTTGTTTTAGTTGTTTTTTTGTTTCCTCTGAATTGGGATTACAAAAGATCCTAAAAGGGAGGAGATAAATAGTCATCAGATCTCAGTAGAACGCTCTCACACTATTTACCAGCATCCTCCATGACTATTATTACATCGACTTATCATTTTCTTCTAGGGCTTTAATACTTAAAGTGTTACTAATCCCACAACAGTAAAATCAGTCTGTATATGCAGTAAAGCATGCTTGTTATACTCACTGTGGAACCTAAGGGGTTAATCCTCTGCATTACATAAAAAGGCTGTTTGATCCTGTATGCACAGATCCTTCCCTTCTTCCACTGACTCCAAAGCATGTTTGGATAATACAGAGCCTTTGGAGTCAGGCTGCACATGCTCAGTTTGGTGTGTATTTTTTTTTTCTTGGAAGGGTGCATGTGATCAGAACAGAGCCAATCAGCACTGTCCAGACATAGGTTCAGGGGTCCCGGATCCTGATAGGACAGCCAGTGCAGTATGAAAACTCCTCCTACAAGCTTTACCAGGAACTGATGGAACTTACAAGACTGCTATATACTGCTGCTATTTAGCAGTTTATATTTACTAAAATAATTGCATTTCCATGTTTTGTGTACTGTGGGAGACCAGATATAGTGAGAATGCAGGGTCCTGAGTTTAGTAACACTTTAAAGTGGAATTAAACTAAAAAATTAAAAAAAAAAAAAAAAAAAAAAAAAATTAAAAAAAAAAAAAAAAAAAAAAAGCTGAAAGGTAGGGTTTTGTATGATAGAAGAGATCCCAAAGGTCTCTTTTGTCATAAATGCTTCTCCCTGCCTATCAGCAGTAATGCACACTGAGCTGTGCATGCACATCTCAGGGTATATTTATGGCACCACTCTATGCTGTAATGATGTGCCCCCTGCACTGTAATGATGTGCCCCTGCGCTGTAATGATGTGCCCCCTGTGCTGTAATGACGTGCCCCCTGTGCTGTAACGACGTGCCCCCTGTGCTGTAACGACGTGCACCCTGTGCTGTAATGACGTGCCCCCTGTGCTGTAATGGCTTGCCCCCTGTGCTGTAATGGCGTGCCCCCTGTGCTGTAATGACATGCCCCCTGTGCTGTAATGACGTGCACCCTGTGCTGTAATGACGTGCCCCCTGTGCTGTAATGACGTGCCCCCTGTGCTGTAATGACGTGCCTCCTGTGCTGTAATGACGTGCCCCCTGTGTGCATGTGTGTGAGTAATGTCATCCTGATGTCTGACGGCGTCTAATGACGAAACATGTAAGGAGGGATTTTGGTATGCAAGCACGGCACTTCCAGTCAAGGAAATTCGGTCTGTGGAACGCACATCGTCCCAGACATAGGGAAAGTCTGTTTTTTGTCCCTGCAATTATGAAGTGCGCTTTTTTTAAGTTGTATTTTAGATTGATGATTGACTTTATTAAAAACTCAGCACGGATTTACTATATGAGTGTCAATCTTTTCCATCCATCCATATGCGGATACACTAGGTGATATAACAGGCTGCTGATGAGGCTCGTCCATCTGACACCAGGCAGACCTACTTGTATGCAATTTACCCCTGCAGGGGCTCTGGTGAGTGTGGAACTGAGAGGGGAGCATGCATGGAATTTACTTTATTGCATATGAAATTCTGTTTTTTGCACAAGTCACTTTGGAAAATCAGAACACAAGATTTTTTTGGGTTTTTTTTGGGTTTATTATAATTTTTAGCTACTTGGCGACCAGCGGTCACGGTTTTAATGCGACAGGTTGGCTCGGCTGTGCAAACCACCGTGATTGTACGTCAGCCGCGCATGTGCGATTTGCGGACGAGCATGAGCGTGCCCGCGGGTCGGGCGTACTCGATGTCCGCCGGTGACCCCGGTTGCCTACTACAGAGGCAATGTAAACACGGTGGATCCCCGTACTGTTAGGGGACATGGCAGTGATCGACTGTTTCCGGTGATCGGGAACAGTGAGATCTGTAATGCCCCTGGCAGCCCAGCCCCCCACAGTTAGAACACACACAGGAAATACATTTAACCCCTTGATGGCCCCATGCAGTTTAAACCCCTTCCCTGCCAGTGACATTTATACAGTAATCAGCGGCTATTTTTAGCTCTGATCGCTGTATAAATGTCAATGGTCCCAAAAAAGTGTCAAAAGTGTCCGCCGCAATGTCGCAGTCCCGATAAAAATCATAGATCGCCGCCATTACTAATAAAAAAAAAATGTTAAAAATGCCACAAATCTATTCCCATATTTTGTAGACGTGACAGCTTTTGTGCAACCCAATCAATATACGCTTATTGTGATTTTTTTTTACCAAAAACATGTAGCAGAATATATATCGACCTAAACGGAAGAAGAAATTTGTTTTTTAATATTTTTTTTTTTTTTTGGATATGTATTATAGCAGTATAGAAGTAAAAAAAAAATGTTTTTTTTTCAAAATTGTCGCTCTTTTTTTGTTTATAGCCCAAAAAATAAAAACCGCAGATGTGATCAAATACCACCAAAAGAAAGCTTTATTTGTGGGGAAAAAAAGGACGCCGATTTTGTTTGGGTACAACGCTGCACGACCGCGCAATTGTCAGTTAAAACGGAGCAAATCCTTCTGGGGCTGAAGTGGTTCATTTTTTATTTTTTTCCATGATATTATATGGACTATTAGGTTGATCTCTGCACTTAATATAATGGTTATATGAATTGCCAATCACGCTACAGTTGTTGCACAATTTTAGCACTTTGCACTTTTTTGAAGATATCTTTTCTCAATGACTGATATAATGGATATGTGAATTTTTGACTACATTTAAATTTGTTGCACAATACTAGCACTTTGAACTTTTCTAGAGATATATTTTCTCTACGAATTATGGTTTATACACATTAGGAATTCAGATTTTTATATTAAGGGCAGCTTTATGATGTCATCATGGCCCAGCCATTCAGGTGGCTGAACTGACTGAACCCAGTGGAAAGAACAGGAGAAGATGGAAGTGCCCATGTCCCATAAGAGTGGTGACAGTGCTGCACCGGAGGGATTACTTTGATAAATCTGACATAAAGTGTTAATATGTGGGGCATACTAGCACATGGCATAAACCTCCTGGGGCCCAGTGCAAAAATAAAGTGGAGTTTAATTCTGCTTTAAAAGAGGGCACTCATCAATAATAACCTTAGAGACTTAGGCTGCATTCACACAGGGGCGATCCGACTTCAGGCACGACTTTGCTAGGCAACTTGCAGGCTACTTGCAGGCTACTTGGAGGCAACTTGGAGGCAACTTGCAGGCACGTTGGTGGAGGGAGGGGCGAGACTAACCGGTGTCCGTTTCAGCGGACCGTATCAGTTCGAACTTCAACGGACGTTCAACGGAGGTTCAACGGAGGTTCATCGGACGTTCATCGGACGTTCAACGGATCGTTTCAGCACGGACTTCAGCCTAGCGGGGACACACTTACGTCGGATTCAGAGATTCCAATAATAACTACTCACGGGAGAAAATTTCGTCTTAATTTGAGGTGAAATAAAAACGTGACCCGGGGTCCTCCAAATACGGTACACGATCATACGGGGTGTATAATTGTGAAATACAGTCTAAATAGTTTCATTAGGGAGGCCACGTCGTGACAGTGGTGAGAATACCCTGTACCCGTGAAGGTAGAAGAGGACAAGAAAGGTGACCCAAGTCAGTCAAGTCGGTGGACT